>DWTS01000054.1:0-18535 GCA_018250615.1 Oechydrus chersis rufus | reverse complement strand
TGTTTGGGCATGCTCAAGATCATGTGATGACCGTCAAAACGGAACATAACTTAGTGAAGGAAATTATTAAGCTCTATAAGAGACTGGAGGAAAAAGAAAATGAATAAATTTATGGATTGGATGACGGATTCTTTTGCACCAAAAGTTAATAAATTTGCTAAGAATGCTTGGATTGCAGCTATTCAAGATGCTATCATGGCTGCTATGCCAATGATTTTAATCGGATCTTTTGCAACGATATTAAGTCTTGTAAATATTTATGTTAAAGGATTTCCAGATTTTTCGATGATTGGTACATTCTCGTTTGGCCTTTTTTCAGTTTTCCTTTCTTACTTGATTCCTAGTGCTGTTATGAAACAAAAAAAGCATTCAGAAATATCAAAACAAGCAGGACTTGCGGGTTTGGCTTTCTTTATGATTTTGATTTATCCCAAAATTGAACCCACCACAGGTATAATAAGTTTTGACAGCAACGCTTTTGGTACAGGTGGTATGATAGCAGCTTTACTTGCGGGATTGTTTGTAGGATTTGTCATGAATTTATTTACAAAAATAAAGTTTATCAGTGAAGATTCTGGTTTACCTGATTTTGTGGCAGTTTGGTTTAATACGTTATTACCTATTATTGTCGTACTTCTAGTTGGGTGGCTTTTCACTTTCCAGCTTCACTTTAACCTTTACGAGGGAATTAATGCTGTATTTGAGCCACTAACTCGTCTTGGACAAAGTTTTTGGGGGCTAACAATTTTGGTTTTCCTTGGTTTCTCATTCCTGTACTCTTTTGGGATTTCGAGTTGGGTTCTCACTCCTGTACTATATGCGATTGAACTTCCAGGTATTTCAGCTAACCAAGCTGCTGTAGCAGCGGGTAATGCACCAGTGAATATTTTTACAGTTGAAGCTGTAACCTTAATTTTGCTTGGCGGTGGGGGAGCAACACTTGCTCTTTGTATTATGATGGCATTCCTTGCAAAATCCTCGCGCTTAAGGATGATTGGCAAAGCATCACTTGTTCCTTCCATTTTCAATATTAATGAGCCGCTTGTTTTTGGAGCACCTATTGCTTTTAATCCAATTTTGATGATTCCATTTTGGATTACTGGATTGGTTACACCGATTATCCTTTGGATAACAATGAAATTAAATCTGGTTCCAATTCCAAGTGAACCTTTCCAGATGTGGTACACGCCGGGACCACTTGCAGGATGGATTATTACTAAATCAATCTCAGGTTTAATTTTTGTCTTGGTTATCTTTGTCATTTCGTGGATTATATACTATCCATTCTTCAAAGTTTATGATAAGCAAGCGGTACAACAAGACTTAGAGTGGGCTGAAGAAGATGAAAGTTAAAATAAAAATAAAAAGGAGTAAAAAATGAAAAAAAATCAATTTCCATATTTTCCAGAGAATTTTCTTTGGGCTGGAGCGCAAGCAGCCTCACAGGCAGATGGTGCCTATCATCAAGATGGTAAAATGCCTAATTCTTCTGATGTCCAGCCCTATCACAAAGGATTAGACAACATGGAAATACAACGTCTTGAACAAGAAGGAATGACCTTAGAACAAGTAAGAAAAGCAATTACGGATACGGAACATTTTTATCCAAAACGTTATGGTATAGATTTTTATAATACTTATGAGGAAGATTTGGAAATGCTGGCAGAGACAGGAATGAAAGCTTTTCGGACTTCAATAGATTGGTCTAGAGTTTTCCCTCAGGGAGATGAACTAGAGCCAAATCAAGCAGCACTTGAACATTATGAAAAAATGATTGATAAAATACGTGAAGTTGGTATGGAACCAATCATTACGATGCTTCATTATGAAACACCTATTCATCTAACCTTAGAATACGGAGGCTGGGCAAATAAGAAAATTATTGAAAAGTTCGTCCGTTACGGTAAGAGTTTACTCGATCGTTTTGGCAAAAAAGTTAAATACTGGATAGTAATTAATCAAATCAATATGATACAAGTAGAGCCCTTTCTTTCTTTGGGTATTTGTAAAGACCAGTATGAACATGAAGAAGAAGCACAGTACCAAGGTGTTCATAATCAGATGGTTGCCTCGGCCTTGATTCAAAAATACGCTAAATCTTTAAACCTACCTGACCTTCAGATAGGAACAATGGTTGCAGATGGAACAGCTTATCCGGCTTCTTGTAAGCCGGAGGACATCAATCTTGCAATGTGGCACAATAGGATGCAATATATGTTTACAGATGTACAATTTAGAGGCGCATATCCTAAAGTTGCTTTGAACTATTTTGCACAAAAAGGAATAAATCTTGAAATAACGGAAGACGAAAAGCAAATTCTTTGTGAGAATACATTAGATTATTTAGCTATTTCTTATTATTTCTCGCAGATGGTGGATGCATCGAAAAATGGATATTTTCCTTATGATATCACTAATAATGAGCATTTAGAAGCTAACCCTTGGGGTTGGAATATCGATCCAAAAGGACTTTATAATAGCTTATCGCAATATTGGGATCGTTATGGGAAATCAATTATGATTGCCGAAAATGGCTTTGGAATGTATGACACAGTAATAGATAATAAAATCCATGATAATTATCGCTCAGATTACTTAAGTCAGCACATAGAGCAGGTAGGACATGCAATTTATGAGGGGGCAGATGTATTTGCTTATTGTGTATGGGGACCAATTGACATTGTGAGCTGTTCGTCACAACAAATGTCTAAACGTTATGGCTTTATCTACGTCGATATTGATGATGAAGGTAATGGAACACGTAAACGTTTGAAAAAAGATAGTTTTGATTGGTATCAAAAGGTCACTGCAACAAACGGTGCAGAAATTTAAGGAGTTTTTAACTCCTTTTTGGCGTAGCTCCCTATTTTTGATGGAGCTTATTTTCCAAAATAAATGAGTTAGGAGTAAGCAATGAAGAAAAGAGAAGTTCTTTTAGAATACTTAAAAAAGAATCGAAAACAAAACTTCATTTCCAGTAAAGAGTTGTCAAAAATTTTGGGAGTGACGGATCGTAGTATTCGCTACTATGTAAAACAGCTTAATGAAGAGGAACCGAAACTTATTGAAGCAAGCCGCGAGGGCTATAGGTATAGTGGCCAACAAGAAGTAGGAGACAACACGAATGATGCAATAAATAGCCGTCGATTTTCCATCTTGCAGTTACTGTTAAAAAATAATGAAAAAGGAGTTAGTTTATTTGATTTAGCAGAAAGACTATGGGTTTCTGAAGCGACGATACGACAAGACATTGGGATATTACAAAAAATGATAAGTAATAAAGGCTTACGCATCTCTCAGCATGATTTCTATTACTATTTAAAAGGAAGTTACGATGAAAAACGCCAGCTAATCATGAGTTTAATTCGCCAACAAGGGAACAGTATTCAAAGCTTAGAAGAAGAAATGCAGAGATTTTTAGGAGAGATTTCCTTATCAGAAATGACAGAGGTTTGTAGATCTATTTTTAAAAGTTATCGGTTCCATGTTAATAATTATTTTTTTCAAAATTTCATTTTGCATTTAATTTTTGCTATACATCAGCAATCAGTATTAAAACACCAGAATTTTGCGAGCCCCTCTTTTGAAATGATTGAGGAGATTTCACAGTGGCTTTTTAAACACTATAACATTGTTATTACAGCAGAAGATAAAATTGAGCTTGCTTTACTATGTGACGGAGAGAAAGGGCATCCAGAATCACAAATAGATGCATATGTTGCTCAAGAAGTATCAGAAAGTCTCCAGCATGCTTTAAAAGAAATCAGCGAAGTTTTTTTAATAGATTTTACAGATGAGAAATTTCTGACACGCTTACTTATTCATACTCAAAACCTTTACAATCGTATAAAAGATAGAAAAGTAAAAAGAAATTTAAGTGCGATTGAAATAAAAGTGCGTTATCCTATTTTATTTGATATAGCAGTCTATCTTTCTTCACTTATTGCACGTGATTTAGAAATTGAGATAGCCGAAGATGAAATAGCCTTCTTAGCCCTTCATCTGGGCTCTTTCTTGGATGAGCAAGAAGAAAATGAATATAAAATACGAACCCAACTTAAAATATCTGGTTATCTTGATCGAGAAAATCGAGTACTTGGATGTTTGGAAAAGCGGTTTGGTGATGAACTTCTGTTTGTAAAAAACGCTTTTAATGATGAAAAAAATGTTGAGCTTATTCTCTCATCTGATAAAATAATAGAAAAAAATCCGCAGTACGAAACTGTACAGATTCATGAGTTTTTAATGGAAAAAGATTTTATACTTATCAGAGAAGCAATTGATAGAGTGAAGAATAAACGTTATCAATATTTTTTGAGGAGCTTTTTGCCAGAAATAATTCAAGAAAATGCTTTCGTTCATCTGAAAGGTGAGATTTCCAAAGCAGTCGCTTTTGAGAAAATTGGGCAATGGTTTTTTAAGAATGGTTTCGCTGAAAAAGAGTTTGCTGAGAAACTTTTTGAACGTGAAGGCTTATCCTCAACCTCTTTTAGTAGTGGCATTGCTCTGCCACATTCAATAAGGTATGAGGGAAGAAAGACGGGCATACTTATATTTAAACCTGAAAAACCACTCCATTGGGATAATCAAGTTGTACAGCTTATTTTGAGTTTTACTATCAGTCCAGATGATTCTAAAGATTTTAACAAGATTTTCCCTCATCTCATAGAAATATTGACGGAAGAATATCATGTTGAATACCTGAGGAGAAGCGAAAATAGAGAAGACTTTCTTGAAAGAATGATTGAATTACTTTTAGTATAGTTTGATTGATGGTCTCTCTTGTAAATTAATCTTTTTATATATTTCTTTATTTTGAGAAAGTAACTTTATGTTATAATAGAGCTAATAGACTTTTTATTAAGGAAATAATGATGAATATACAAGAAATGAACGCGCGCAAGGAGAAAATTCGTAATTTTTCGATCATTGCGCATATTGACCACGGAAAATCAACGTTGGCTGACCGTATCCTTGAACTGACAGAAACGGTCTCAAAACGTGAAATGCAAGCACAGCTTTTGGACAGCATGGATTTGGAGCGTGAACGTGGTATCACGATTAAGCTCAATGCTATTGAGTTAGAATACACGGCTAAAGATGGAGAAACCTATATTTTCCACCTTATTGACACGCCAGGACACGTCGATTTTACCTATGAAGTTTCCCGTTCTTTAGCTGCCTGTGAAGGTGCTATTCTTGTTGTCGATGCAGCTCAAGGGATTGAAGCCCAAACCTTGGCCAATGTCTATTTGGCTTTAGATAACGACTTAGAAATTCTTCCCGTCATTAATAAAATTGACCTTCCTGCGGCAGATCCAGAACGAGTACGTACTGAAGTTGAAGATGTCATCGGTTTAGACGCTTCAGAGGCTGTTTTAGCCTCTGCTAAAGCAGGTATCGGTATTGAAGAAATTTTGGAACAAGTTGTGGAGAAGGTTCCAGCACCTCAAGGTGATGTTGAAGCACCACTCAAGGCGCTGATTTTCGACTCAGTTTATGATGCTTATCGTGGTGTTATCTTGCAAATTCGTGTAGTTGACGGTTCGGTTAAGGTAGGTGATACTATTCAACTGATGTCAAATGGTAAAGAATTTGTCGTGACAGAAGTTGGAATTTTCACGCCCAAAGCAGTAGCACGTGACTTCCTCATGGCGGGTGATGTTGGTTACTTGGCAGCTGCAATTAAGACAGTTGCGGATACACGGGTTGGTGATACAATCACTCTAGCTAATAATCCTGCAGAGGAAGCCCTTGCGGGTTATAAAAAAATGAATCCAATGGTCTTCTGTGGACTTTACCCGATTGATTCTAACCGTTATAATGACCTTCGTGAAGCCCTAGAACGCCTACAATTGAATGATGCCAGCTTGCAGTTTGAGCCAGAAACATCACAAGCGCTTGGATTTGGTTTCCGTTGTGGTTTCTTAGGCCTTTTGCACATGGATGTTATCCAAGAGCGCTTGGAACGCGAATTTAACTTAGACTTAATCATGACCGCACCATCTGTAATTTACCATGTCAACACGACTGATGGTGAAACAATGGAAGTGGCAAATCCAAGTGAATTCCCTGATCCAACGCGTATTGAAAGTATTGAAGAACCATTTGTCAAAGCACAAATCATGGTGCCTAACGAGTTTGTCGGAGCCGTTATGGAGCTCGCTCAACGCAAACGTGGTGAATTTGTGACGATGGATTATCTTGATGCTAACCGTGTCAATGTTATTTATCATATCCCGCTGAGTGAGATTGTCTTTGATTTCTTTGATAAGCTCAAATCTTCAACACGCGGCTATGCAAGTTTCGACTATGAAATCTCAGATTACCGCCCATCACGCCTCGTGAAGATGGATATTCTCTTGAACTCAGAAAAAGTCGATGCCCTTAGCTTTATCGTGCATAAAGATTTTGCTTACGAACGTGGTAAAGTTATCGTTGAAAAACTCAAAAAACTTATTCCTCGTCAACAATTTGAAGTACCAATCCAAGCCACTATTGGTCAAAAAATCGTGGCACGTAGCGACATCAAAGCCTTGCGTAAAAATGTCTTGGCTAAATGTTACGGTGGTGACGTTTCTCGGAAACGTAAACTTTTGGAAAAACAAAAGGCTGGTAAGAAACGCATGAAATCGATCGGTTCAGTAGAAGTACCACAAGAAGCTTTCCTTTCCGTTTTGTCTATGGATGAGGAATAAAGGTAAATAAGCTACTTTATATCACAAATAAGCAAAAGACAGTCTGTGAGGCTGTCTTTATTTTTGGGGGGAAATGCAAATATCCTGGAGATAAATAATGTAGAGTAATGAAATTAAAGGAAGAAATTTCAATAAATTTAAGTGAATTTTTTAGTAAATATAAGATTTGTTATGATAAAATGAAAGTGAAAAGAAGGTAAGAAGTCGAGCATATTTAATGCTAGCCAAGATATATTATTGGATGTTCGCGAGAGTGTACATTTTTAAAATATGCTGTTTAGGAGGAATGACCATGATTTATAAAAAATATGGCGAAGTTTTTAAAAAATTACGCTTGCAGCACCACTTACTTTTAAGCGATTTTGAACGTGTGGGTTTATCAAAATCAACATTGTCCTATTTTGAAAATGGTAAATCAATGATTTCGTTAGATAAATTAGACCTGGCCTTACAAGAAATGCACACGACTTTTCGTTCCTATATGCTAATGATTAATAATGATGAGGAGGATTATTGGTTATCTCAATTTAAGGAAATTGAGAAAGCTTACTTTAGCAATGACCAGAAAAAGCTTCAGGCTATATACATGAAAAATGTAAAATATGATATGGAAGAAAACCAAGTCATTGCTCTCTCAGCCAAAGCTTGTTATACAAAGCTTTCAACTGACGAAATAAAGTATATAGAAAACAAGCTTAAGTCTTATCAAGTTTGGCATAGTTATGAAATGTATATCTTAGTGAACACACTAGAAGAAATTAATCCTGACTTAGTCTATCATCTGATTGAAAGAATTTTATCACAAAACAGTCAGTATTTAAAAGAAATCACAGAATTTAGAAATTTATTAATTAGATTAATCATCCGTACCATTCTTTCCATGATTAGAAGAGAGCAAAAGAAATTTTCAGAGAAGTTAATAGAGGAATTAGATAAATTAACACTTGTTTTTGATACCTATGTAAGAATATCTTCTATTTTTGTAAAGGGATGTTGGATTTATAAATTTGAAGATAAAAATATGGGAACAAAACTTGTTAGTAGGTCTTTAAAGATACTATCAGAAATAAATGCTTTAGAGCTTCGGGGCATTTTTAAACATAATTTTGAGAAAATAAAAGGATAGACTTATCGTAAAGGATATATGTCTCACCACATTCATACTTAAAAATAGCAGTTACTGGCGCAATCGATCCAGTAACTTTTTTCATTTAAATTTTATTTTTAAAGTCTATAAAAGAGAAAATATAGCTAATATGAGTTCGATTTCTTGAACCATTTCTTACAAATTAAATCTGGGACTCAATGGATGAAGGTGCTTATAGCTCCTTGATGCCAGTATAAATGTATTGTGTAGACAATTACATCGAAAAAGAGATTGATTTAATTTTTTTCTTATTATAATATAATGATATAAGGAATAATAAAAAAGAAAGGACAATTCTAGAAGGGTAAAGTAGTTCTAGTGGTGTTGCCCATAATAGAAGGAGGAGGAGAAAAAATGAAAAAATATCAAATATTACACAAAGTACTGTCTTTGAGAAGGCTTATGATGTTATCTGTCACGTTAATATTATTTATACTGTTAAATATAATACCTGTACGGGTTCTTGCAACAAATGGTGGAGTAGTCACAACTGCAGATAAAACTTATGCTTTTGACTACAAAACCCACATTCCTTGGGTCGGGGCTGCCAATAGCTTGTTTAAAGCTTCATTTAATATCCCCTCACCAGGTACAAGTACGATTGATGGCGACCGTTATCAGGGGACACTTACATTTACGAAATTGCCTAACAGTGATTACCGACTGGTAAAGGTGATTCCATACATGGATTCTCCTACTTTTACTATTACGAATTCTGGTGGATCTACAGCTGCAACTGGCTCTTATAACTGGAATGAAGCTCTCCAAGCTTGGACTCTTCCTAACCCACTGATAGACAATACGGCAACTAATGTTGATACGAGCCAAGCATTGAATGGCAGTGTGGGGATTAAAATCTACATGACAGGACCTTACACGAGTTTTATGCCATTAAGTACGCTAAAAAACGATCCCACATTGCTTGAAACAAGACCGGTGTTTTTAGTGGGAGATGTTGCTGCGCTTGCCCCTAATCTTGCGCAAAATATCCCTTTCACCTTATATCAAGAAAGAGCTTATGATGGTGATCCGAATAAATGGCATGCTTTCAACTTTAATGTCCCCGCCTTAGTGCAATACGAATATGATGGACAGGTTACGGGGACTAATCCTAATGATCAACTTGATTTAATTCCAGGAGAACTTGCTCATTTTGAATCTGAGGTAAATTTATCTTCAGCGCAGAAAATAACAGTTGATATGATATGGCAAGTAAGTAAAGATAAAGGTTTGTCCTTTAATGATATTTCTGAAAGCCTGACGAACTCAGCTGGTGATAAAACAATTCGTAAAACACTCGACTTTACTTCCGATATTTCAAATGAAGGTAATTTATACCGCTTAAAAATTACACCGCTAGATTCAATAAATAATGAATCCATTTACACTGAACCTGCTGTTTTAACATTCAAATCCGAGAGTTTAAGCTTTAATATTGCTTATGTCCTCAATGGTGGAACAAACCATCCTGCGAATCCTTTATCATATAGTTATGGTCAAGGAATAAGTCGTTTTGAAGCACCACAACGTGAAGGTTACACTTTTACAGGTTGGACAGATGGAGATGGGAACAGTATAACCAATATTCCTACCGATGCACAAGGCGACAAAACACTCCATGCAAATTGGAAAGCAAATACTTATAAAATAAACTATGTTTTAAATGGTGGAGAAAATTCACAGCAAAATCCAGATTCTTATATTTATGGACGAGGAGTAAGCCATTTTGAACAAGCAACGAAGCAGGGCTATACTTTTACGGGCTGGACAGATCAAAAAGGTAAAAAAATAGAAGGCATATCAGCGCAAGAACAAGGTGATAAGATTCTCTATGCCAGTTGGGAAAAAGGTCCAGTAGCGTCAAATGAAAATGAAGAACCGAAAAATGAAGAAGTAGAAAAAAAACAGGAAGATACTAATGCTAGCATAAAAATAGAGAAGAGCACAGCATCACTGAGTACTAAGAAAACTCAAGATACTACTAGGTCGCTTGAATCTAGAAAAAAACTTCCGCTGACAAGTGAAAATGCAAAACCATATCTTTATGTCTTAGGAGTAAGCATTCTCGTCGCCCTTTCCTTGTTGGGGGTAAAAAAATACTTAATAAAAGGTAAAATGAAATAAGAAAAAAGACTAGCTCTCGGCTAGTCTTTTTTGTCTGGCTTCTTTCAAAAAGCATCTAACTTGGTGAATTTTTTATTCTTGAGTTGGTAGACAACATCAGAGTTTTGAGCTACCTCTGTTTCATGAGTCACGATAATTACAAGTTTATGATCTTCATGCACTATTTTTTTGAAAAGCTCGACAATTTGGCGCGTCGTATTTTCATCAAGATTTCCTGTAGGCTCATCCGCAATGATGATATCATGATTTAAAACAAGGGCGCGTGCGATAGCTACACGTTGCTGCTGTCCTCCTGAAAGTTTACTTACAGGCTTGTATATTAAGTCCTCTGTCAAACCAACTTTTTCCAAGCTATCAATAATTGACTGCTTCTCATCGTCAAAGGATACTTTTGAGATCCTGAGCGCTGTTTTTACATTTTCAAAAGCTGACATATAGGTTAATAAATTATAAGCTTGAAAAATGGTAGAAACGATGTTCTTACGATAATTGGTGAGCTGTTTTGCTTTTATCTCGTCTCCATTAAGTTTAATCTGTCCAGACTTGGGCATATCTAAACCTGCTAGAAGAGAGAGTAGTGTTGTTTTTCCACTTCCAGATTGGCCGAGAATACTGTACATAATGCCTGCTTCAAAAGTTTCTGTGACATCTTGAAAGAGGTAATCTTCAGGATGGTTATAGTAGTAAGTCAAATTTTCAATGTTTAATACTGTCATAATGTCCTCCTTCTTTAATTTGTCAGCACTTGTTTAGGGTTTAAGCGTAAAATACCAATTGCTGCTAAACCAACGGCCACAAGCGTAATCAAGAGTGCAAGAGCTGCTAAAATCGCGATTTGTTGAGGATTTGTTTTAATTTCGAGCTCATTTATGGCCTTGAGCTGTTCATTATTTTGTCCCATCCCAATCGCCGTACGCATTCCGCCAGGTTGAGCATTAGGACTTCCTTTTTCTGTCTGAGGTCCATCGTCTTGTCTTTGAGTACCATTTATTTGCGTAGGTTGATTGGTTTGACTGGTTTGAGTTTCTTGGTTAAGTAACTGTTGACCGACGGCATTGCCCACAAAGTTACCAGTAGCTGAGGCTATACCGATAGAAACGACCATTATCATAAACAGTTCAGTAAAGAATTGCGCCACAATTTTTCCTTTTGACTCGCCTAAGCTCATCAAGACACCAATTTCAAAGCGACGTTCTCGCACCATGAGCATGACGATAAGCGCAAGGATGATGGCACCTGCAAGTGTCACAAGGATAACAATATTTTTAGAAAAACTACTGATATTGTTCAAAGGTTGTAGCATTTGTTGGTAAATAGCATCATTAGACTGTACTTCAAATTTATCTGTATCGATAAGCTTGGTAGCTTCTTTGACAAACTTCTCTGAATCTTCTGGGTTTTCCAGATTAAAAATTGCACTTCCAAGCGTTCCTGTTTTACCATCGATTTGGTTTGGCACACTCAAAGCAGTGTACATCTGATTAGCTGGGTTCATAAAGCTAAAGTCTGCGGCCAAATCATTTTCTGTTGAACCTGATTTGTAAAGTCCTACAACAGTCATTTTGTAAGTTTTATCATTACTATCTTTGAGGGTAAAAGTTGAGTTTACTTTGAGGTTGTTCTGTTTAGCCAAGCTCTCTTCAATGACAACATTGTTCGTTCCTTCATCAGAGGACTGAATCGCGCGTCCAGAAGTTATTTTATTTGTCCCACCCGAAAACTCTGAAGAGGCGAGCAAGTCGTTTGTACCAACGATTTTGAAATCACCGGGAGTACTTCCGCTCATTTCCGGCCCTGCCATAAAGACAGCTCCTTGTTTATCATTATTTTCTGAGGTGTCAGATTGACTGATTGCTTCGATATTGCTTTCGGCATTTGCTGTAGCTTGTTTTGTATACGAGTAAGATTTTACTCCAGAAAGTTTCGCTATTTTTTCAGCATCTGCTTGAGTAATGTCAGGCATATCGGACTTGTTCGTTTTCTCTGTTGAATCATTTTTAGAAAAATTTTCCATCATTGCAGAACGATTAATGGAGAGTGTAACAGTCGCTCCGGCACTCTTCTTCGCATTTTCGATGGAACGGTTAGAAGCTGTATGAATAACCAAACCCGAAAGAACAAAAATAAGTATAGTTGAAAAGGCCACAATAAGTAGAAGGGTTCGTGATAGTTTGGCTTTAGTAAAAAGCCAGGCACGTCTTATAAAATCCAAATGAGATTCTCCTTTGTCTAAATTAATAAAACAAATTGTATGCTTATTTACTTAAAAATTAGTTAAACGATACATAAGCGAAACTTAAGAAATATTTTATTGTAAAAAAGAGATGCGTTAGTAACTTTGAGTAGAAAGTTTAAGTCAATATTCTTGAAATTAATTAGAAAATAGAGTATTATTGACCAGTCAATGATTGATTGGTCAATTATTGTGAAAAAGAATAAAAGTCACAGAAAGAGGATGGACATTTGATTATTGTTAATGCTAAATTTTTTATCAAAGACGAAAAAAGAGAAGAATTTTTAAGAGATACAGAGGAACTGATTGCTTCTTCCAGACAAGAAGAAGGATGTTTAGCTTATGATTTATACGAAGCAGTGCTTTCAACAAATGAGTTTGTGATGATTGAAAACTGGGCTTCCTTAGAAACAATCGAAAAACACAACACCAATCCTTTGCTGCTAGCTTTCGCGCATAATATCAGTAAGTATAGTGTTAAAAAGCCGGAATTGCAAATTGTAGAGAAGGGGGTAAAATAAGCTTATGTCAGTCATAACAACTATTTTAGGAGTCTTGGTCGCCATAGAATTCTTTTATATTACCTATTTAGAAACGGTAAAAACGACTTCTGATGCAACATCTAGAGTGTTCAAAATGACCAGCGAGGATTTACAAAACAAAAACGTCCAAGTACTGTTTAAAAATCAAGGCATATACAACGGGTTGATTGGTATTGGGATACTTTATGCACTGTTTGTTTCTGCCGCACGCATTGAATTATTGAGTGTCTTCTTGGTATATATTATTTTAGTTGCGCTGTATGGGAGCCTCACGAGCGACCGCTTCATTATTTTTAAACAAGGTGGTTTAGCCATCTTAACTTTACTCAGTATTATTTTCTTATAAATAGATAAAGTAATTCAATACTGAACAATAGTCTTTATAAGAAGGTATAAGCTTTATAAGAAGGTATAAGTGAGCCCAAACTGGAAAGGAAAGAAAAAAATGACGAAAAAAATATTAATCATAGAAACAAATACGCCCAAATATGATAAGACAAATAGAGCTACAGGGCTCTGGTTGGGCGAGACGACTCATTTTTATGATGAAATAATCTCTGCAGGTTATGAAGTTGACTTTGCAAGTCCAAAAGGTGGCTATGTTCCCCTTGATCCTGAAAGTTTTAAATATGCGAACGAAATCGATTGGAAATGGTATACAGAAAGAAGTTTTAGGGAAGCTGCTCTTTCCAACACGAAAAAAATAACGGATTTAAATCCTCAGGATTATGGTGCTATATATTTTACAGGTGGCCATGGTGTACTGTGGGATTATCCCGAAGATAAAGAGTTGATGAAAGTCGCTGAAGCAATTTATTATGCAGGTGGATTTATAACGTCTGTTTGTCATGGTGCAGCTGGTCTTTTGAACTTGAAAGATGAAGAGGGGCAATACCTTATAAAAGATAAAGTCGTTACCGGATTTACAAACGAAGAAGAAGAGCTTAATGGAACAACAACTGCTGTTCCGTTCTTAACCGAAACCGAGTTAAATCAACGTGGAGCGCGATACAAAAAAGCCGCAGCTTTCAAAGAGTATGCTATTAGAGATGGGCGAATAATTACTGGACAAAATCCTCAATCTCCCCAAAAAGTCGCTGAATTACTTGTAGCTGAGTTACGTAAATTAAACCACTAAAAAAAGAAGGGTCTACCTTCTTTTTTAGTTTGAAAAATAAGAGTGTTATGGTTCTCGTTTCATATTTTTCATGATGTTATTAAGTTGAGAGAGTTGCATAATCAAACTATTATAATTAATTTCATCAGATTGTCCTGCAAGTTCTTGTCCAACTTGTAGGGAAATAGCAGGGAGCATTTTTTTGAGTTTTTTTCCATCTACACTTAAAAATAGTTTGACAATACGCTCATCCGAACGCGAACGTTTTCGAACAAGATATCCTTTTTGTTCCAGTTTCTTTAATAAAGGACTTAAGGTACCAGAATCTAAGTATAATTCTTCCCCCAACTCATTCACGGTCATGCCATCTTCTAATGCCAGCAAAGCAATAAAGCTTGTGTATGTTAAGTCATACTTTTTTAAATACGGCTTGTACTGTTTGATAATTTCTTTAGAAGCAATGTATAGTTGAAAACAAAGTTCCTTGTTTAAAATCGAATTACTCATGGTGTCCTCCCAAATATTTTTATTATAACTGATTTCATATATTTGTCAAATTCAATTATATTTAGTAAAATTAAATTGTGCACAATTAAAAATAAAAAGAGGTAAGGTAATGCAAAAAATATTTTCAACAAAAATGATAAATACAGGTGGCCGTAATGGTGAAGTCCACTCCCCCGATAATAGCTTTAAATTAGAGATCGCAGCGCCAGGAAGTAAGGCTGTGGATGCGACAAATCCAGAACAGTTATTCGCAGCGGGGTATAGCGCTTGTTTTAACAGTGCTTTAGACTATGTCAAGAAATCAAGAAATGTTGATGGAGAATCAACTATAGAAGTAACTGTATCTCTCTATAACTTAAGTCAAGGCGCAGTACCTGACGTTGTTTTAGGTGTTGATATCGTAGGACATATAGACGGTGTGAGCTTTGAGGAAGCAAAAGAATTGTTAGAAATGGCTCATGAAACTTGTCCTTATTCTCGTGCGACAAAAGGTAATATTGAAGTTACGATTGATATTTTTTAAAACTGAGAAATACTGGTAGAATAAGTATCAGGGAATAATATAAATAGAGATAGAGATAGCTACGAGCTGTCTCTATTTGTTTAGACAATAACATAAAATATTATCCAATTATAAATTGTGCATAATAGACAAATAGTGTATAATTGTCTGATATATATATTCTAGGAGGAATTATTTTATGATTAAACTCATAGGTGTCTTGATTGTCTTGATTGGTTTTGTTTTCAAGATAGAGACCTTATTTGTTGTTGTTGTCGCTGGGATTTCTACAGGTCTGGTTGCAGGTTTGAGTATTCAGGAGATTCTAACTATTTTAGGACAATCGTTTGTCGATAACCGTATGGTTTCGCTTTTTGTTTTGACTCTTCCAGTTATCGGTGTTTTGGAACGTAATGGGCTTCGCCAACGTGCAGTAGATCTTATTGGCCGTATCCAGTCCCTTACAACAGGTCGTATTGCCCTTGTTTATGTTTTTATTCGTTTTATTGCAGGCGCAATGTCTATTCGTATTAGTGGGCATCCACAGTTTGTTCGACCACTCATTCAGCCGATGGCCAAAGCTGCTGCAGTGAGTAAATTTGGTGATGTGGAGTCTGAAGACGATGATATTAAGGCGATTTCTGCCGCAGCAGAAAACTATGGTAACTTCTTTGGGCAAAATCTCTTTGCAGGGAGCGCCGGTGTTCTCTTGATTACTTCAACTATGTCAAGTTTTAACTATGATGTTTCAGCCGTAGACGTAGCAGTTGCCAGTATTATCATGGCTGTCCTTGCCTTTCTAGTGACAGCTATCCAGTTTGTACTGTATGACAGAAAACTTCTTCGAAAATTTGGAAAGAAAGAGGTAAAATAAACCATGCAAGCTTTTATTGACGTTTCATTAAATATTTTTTATGTCCTTATGGGTTTACTCATGATTTATATGGCCTATAAAGCTTTAACTACAATACAGGGAAGCAAACGTTTCGGAACGGCTCTTTTTTGGATTTTAATTGCTATACCATTTATTTTTGGTGCACTTATCCCAGCCTGGCTTGTAGGACTCTTTATTGTTTTAAGCAGTTTGCTTACACTAACTAAGCAAGTGACCTTTGGGAAATATAAAGCTTTGGACGACAACTTTGGCGAAAAACAGTCTAAAGTCTTGAAGAATAAAATCTTTATTCCTTCCTTTATTCTGGCATTTGTAGCTGTTGGCATTGCGATGGCTTTAGGTAAATTTACCAATGCTTCACTCTTTGCTATCGGTGTAGCTTCGGTTGTTGCCTTAGTGTTTGCATTGATAATGACAAAAGCAAAAGTGACAGAATCCGTGGAGGATGGCGCACGCCTCTTTGATTCGATGGGGCCGGTTGCGATTTTACCACAATTATTGGTTGCCTTAGGTGCACTCTTTACAACCGCAGGTGTTGGTGAAGTTATCTCCCAAGGGATTACAGGTATTGTCCCTGCGGATAACCGCTTGCTCGGCGTAGTTGCTTATGTTCTTGGCATGGTGATTTTCACGATGATCATGGGGAATGCTTTTGCGGCTTTCTCTGTCATCACAGCGGGTATTGGGATTCCGTTTGTCCTTGCCCAAGGAGCAAATCCCGTAATTGCTGGGGCATTAGCACTGACTGCAGGATATTGTGGTACTTTACTGACGCCAATGGCAGCCAACTTTAATATCGTGCCCGCTGCCCTGCTTGAGATGAAAGATGAGAATAAAGTGATCAAGGTACAAGCGCCAGTTTCACTTACGCTTATCGTTCTGCACATTCTCGTAATGTACTTTATCGCATTTTAAAAAGGAGATTATTCTATTATGAAAATTTTGTTAACAGGTTTTGATCCATTTGGTGGTGAAGCACTCAATCCAGCTGAAGAAGCTGTGAAACGTGTTGCGTCAGAAATCAACGGTGCTGAGATTATTAAGTTGATTATTCCGACTGTGCGTTATAAATCACTCGAAAAAATTGAAGAAGCTATTGAAAAACATCATCCAGATGTGGTTGTAAATATTGGCCAAGCCGGTGGACGCTTCGCGATTACGCCAGAGCGTGTCGCCATTAATGTGGATGATTTCAGAATTCCAGATAATGAAGGCAATCAGCCTGTCGATGAGCCCGTAAAAGAAGATGGTGCTCCAGCATATTTTTCTACATTGCCAGTTAAAGCAATTGTTAGCGAATTAAATAAAGCTGGCATTCCTGGAACCTTGTCTAATACAGCCGGTACCTTTGTATGCAACCATGTTTTCTATGGTGTGCGTTACCTCTTAGAGAAAAAATATCCCGAAGTTAAAGCTGGTTTCATTCATATTCCTTATGCTACATCACAAGTCATTGATAAAAAAGACACACCTTATATGTCATTGGACGAGATTGTTAAAGGGATTGAAGTTGCCTTAGAAGCATGCACGCGCTATTCCGAAGACTTACGTGTTATTGGTGGCGAAATATGTTAAGGAAAGTTTTTGTATACGGTAGCTTACGTACAGACATGTTTAACTATGAAAAATATTTAAAAGGTGAGGTTCTGGAAAGTACACCAGCAAAAATTAAGGGCAATCTCTTTCATATTGAAAATAAGGGTTATCCCGCAATCTTTGACGGTGATTCAGAAATAATAGGAGAAGTTTTTACCTTTTATGACTTCTCAAAAAGTATTCGGACACTCGATGGTATGGAAAACTTTAACCCAGAAAGTCTAGAAAGCAGCGAATATATTCGTCGAAGTACCACCGCCTCTCTCAGTAACGGCCAAACAGAAGAAGTTTACTATTATTACTATAATCCAAATGCAAGTCTTAATTCCAATGATCAGTTAGTACCTGTTGACTCAGGAGACTGGTTGGAATATATGGTGCAGACGGTTGAATAAAAACAAGAAGTCGTTGGACTTCTTGTTTTTTTTATGGAAAGAAGCGTTACTCAAAAGAGAGTGAGCGATAATTTGGAGTACAAAAGCTCTGATTTTAATAAAAGTGAAAGAAAATGGAAATAATCTAATACATATGCTATACTTCCTTTGGAAGCGTATACTTTTTATTTATTACAAAATAAAATTCAGAAGTAACTCTTGGAGAAGATATTCTCTCACTTTACTAAAAGAAATAGACAGAGAAGTTTGCTTTATCTTTATCCTCAAAAAATAAAACACACAATAAAACCCTGACACAATAAAAAGTGCCAAGGTTTTTTTATGAAACATAATCGAAAGCGTTTACAATCTAAATATACAATATTAATTATCTTATAAGGAGTTGTAATGAAAGAAAAAACTAGTCTTAAAGTGCGTGTTCAGAAACTTGGAACAGCACTCTCAAATATGGTTATGCCTAACATTCCAATCTTAATTGCTTGGGGTGTTCTCACGATGTTCTTTATCCCAGACGGTTTCACACCAAACAGTACTTTTGCTGCTATGGTTGGCCCAATGCTGGTCTTTCTTATTCCAGTCATGATTGGTTATACAGGCGGTAAAAATATCTATGATCACCGCGGAGGTGTTGTTGGTGCAATTGCCACATTTGGTTCGATTGTTGCCACAGCAACAACTACGATGGGCGGACTTAATGAAAACGGTAATGTTCCGATGATTTTAGGTGCTATGATTTTAGGGCCACTCGGAGCTTGGCTGATTAAAAAATTCGACCAAGT
>DWTS01000053.1:0-18679 GCA_018250615.1 Oechydrus chersis rufus | reverse complement strand
GAACGGAAAGTTGTGGGTTAGCTGTCTTAGAGCCACCTCCGCCATTTCCACATGCTGCCAAGAGCCCGACCGAAGCCAGGGCAAGTGTTCCTAATGATACTTTTTTCCAATTATCCATGTAACATCCTCTTTCTGTTTGACTTATCCGACAATTTGCATTTGTTTATTATTGTCTGAAAATTTATTATGTTCTCTATTATACTTAATTCAATCTGAATTGTAAAGACTTTTCTACATATTTTTTCTAAATTTTTGCCATTTAATTTTTTTATACGTCATTTCCGAACATTATCTGACAATTTCACAATATAATTTTGCTCTTAGCACAATACTTCTTTAGAAAAAGAAAAAAAGCGAGGCTAATTCCCCTCGCGTATTATCATTCTATTCTGCTAATGCAGAAAGAATGATAATAAAAAAGCACTTGCGTGCTTAGTTTTGTAACTCTTCAACGATTGTTCCTAATTTCATGCTGTTAGATCCTTTGAGTAAAAGTTGATCTTGAGGTTGAAGCGTGTTTTGGAGTGTCTCCGTCAATTGGTTAAGGTCGGTAAAGTACGATACTTTATCTTCTGGTAATTCTGCTAGCAAATATTTCATCAAGTCACCATAGAGGTAAACGTGATCCATTTTCGAGAAATCAATTGCTGCGGCAATTCCTGCGTGAAGTTCTGGAGCTTGATCACCTAGTTCGAGCATATCAGCAAGAACAGTGAGTTTCCGTCCACTTTCATTTTTAGGTATGGCTTGGAAGGTTTCCAAGATAAGCTTCATGGCCGTTGGGTTAGCATTGTAAACATCACTAAGAATATCTGCGCCATTACTTGCCTTCTTCCACTCTGTACGGTTACGTGTCAAGGCAACATGAGACAGGGCGTGCTTGATTTTGGTCTCATCAATGTCAAGCAGCTTACCCACATAAGCCGCAAGCATTGCGTTAGTTGCATTAAATTTACCCGGCACCGGAATTGTAATTTCTTCGTCTAAGAAGTTTGTTGTGAAACTGAGTTGATCCTTGTGTTCGATAAGCTGTGTAACAAAAATATCCTCATCTGGTCCAAAACGGGTAATTTTTGTGTCTGCTGGTAAATACTTATTAATAATCTTATCTGCAGGCACAATAAGTTCACCATCTGGGCGCAAGCCCGCTTTAATTCCAAGCTTTCCTTCAGCAATTTTATCGCGTGTACCGAAAAATTCCAAATGTGATTCACCAATAAGCGTAACAAGAGCAATTTTAGGCTTAGCTATTTTAGATAGAAGGTCAATATCCCCCAGACGATCCATGCCCATCTCCAATACGATTTTTTCAGTATCGTCAGGCATATGAAGAATGGTATAAGGCATTCCAATTTCGTTATTATAATTGCCTTGTGTCTTATAGGTTTTATATTTTTCCGAAAGTACAGCCTGAATCATATCTTTGGTTGTGGTTTTCCCGTTTGATCCCGTCACAGCGATAACTTCTACTGCTGTTTTTTCTAGATAATACTGGGCTAATTTTTGGAAAGCTTCTAGACAATCCTCAACACGTAAATGGGGCTCGGCTACTTCTTGTTCAGCGAATGTCGCAAGAGCACCTTGTGCAAAGGCTGTCTCAATAAATGCGTGACCATCTCTTGCACCTTTAAGTGGCAAGAAAAGATCACCTTCTTGGATTTTGCGGCTGTCAAACTCAATATTATGAATTTCTGTATCTGCCAGTTCTGACCAATTATTTGTTGCGCCGACAATGCGGGCTATTTCGTGTAGTGTTAGTTTCATGATGAGTTTATTATATCAAAAGTCCTTTCATAACGCACCGATTCGCCATAAAAAGACAGCGTACGGTTGTCAACGGTAGCCTTATAACCTTCTATTCAAAAACAATTACTTTTTAATAATCATTTTTATGGCTTGACTTATTTTCTTCTCACGTTCTTTTTCATCGTCATCTTCTAATAGTAGAAGGCAGTTTTGTAAATTTTCAGCTACAATCAGACCGATCAAACTGTCTAAACTTGAACGTACTGCTTTAAGTTGTGTCACTACAGCATCACAATCTTTTTCTTCTTCTAGCATGCGCAACACGCCTTGCAGTTGACCATCAGCTCTTTTCAATCTATTTTTGGTCTTGCTGTCGTAAATTGTTCCCATGTGTATCTCCTCTTTCCTCTCATTATATAGGGCGCCTCATAATTTGTCAAAAAGAGTGTGCTCAGCCCACACACTGCGTACTCTACTTCTCTCGTATTGTCATTCTAATCTGCTAAAGCAGAAAGAATGGTTAAGGGTTCACCACTCGCTTTGCTCCTTGCGTATTATCATTCTATTCTGCTAAAGCAGAAAGAATGATAATAAAAACTTCAGGTTCGTGGCCTGAAGTTGTTCTATTTTTATAAGAGATGACTTTCACGAATTTCGAAGGCTTCTTGAGCCAGAGAAACAAGTTCTTCAATCAACTCACTGTATGAAAGTCCCATATTTTCCCAGAGCAATGGGTACATTGACCATTGTGTGAATCCTGGAATGGCATTAATTTCATTGAGATAGATATCTCCTTGTTCATCATAGAAAAAGTCACAACGTGAGAGTCCCGCACCATTCATTGCTTGATAAGCTTTCTCTGCATAGTTACGCATTTTCTGTGCGACTTCTGCTGGAATATCTGCAGGAATGGCCATTTCGATTTTATTATCGATGTATTTTGAACGGTAGTCATAAAAATCAACGTCTTTAACGACTTCGCCAGGCAGTGTTGAACGCACTTTGCCCCCATTTCCTAAAACAGCACATTCGATTTCTCGTGCATTAACCCCTTGTTCAATCACCACACGATTATCATATTTATAAGCTTCTGCAAGACCTGCTTCTAGCTCTTCTAAGCTGCTGACTTTAGAAATGCCAACGCTTGAACCCATATTGGCCGGTTTGACAAAAACAGGGAAAGTCAGTTTCTCTTGAACTTCTGCATGAATTTTTTCTTGATTTTCATCAGCATATGCCGCAACATAAGGAACTTGCGGTACACCTACAGCACTAAATACATGCTTAGCTAAAAGTTTATCCATTGTACTGCTGGCCGATAAAATATTGGGACCAACATAAGCTAGGCGCATAATTTCTAAGAAGCCTTGAATTGAGCCATCTTCGCCCATTGGCCCATGTAAAACAGGGAAAACCACTGCATCTTTTTCATAAATATCCGATGGTGCAACTTTTTGTTCTGGCTTGATCGTCTCATTGGTCATTAATTTTTCATTTTCTGCGGGTGTTTCAGTGAATTCTTGTGTTTTGATAAAATCACCAGCTTGACTGATAAAGTAAGTCTTCACTCTAAACTTGTCATAGTTTACTGCACGCATTACGCTTTCAGCTGAAAGAACGGAAACTTCTCGCTCTGCACTTCGACCACCATATAATAAAATCAATGTTTCTTTTGACATAATTTTCTCCACTTAAATTTCCATACGATTTTCAACTGCTTTGGATAGGGTAACTTCATCCGCATACTCAATATCTGAGCCAACTGCAAGGCCACGCGCTAAGCGGGTCACTTTGATTCCGGCGGGTTTAATCATCCGTGAAAGATACATCGCCGTTGCTTCACCATCAGATGTTGCATTTGTCGCGAGAATAACTTCTTCTACTTCACTGTCTCCCATGAGACGAGTTAAGAGACTTTTCACGTTAATCTCGTCCGGTCCGATACCATTCATTGGACTAATCGTTCCGTGCAAAACATGATACAGTCCTCTGTATTCACGGATTTTCTCCATTGCTAAGACATCTTTACTTTCCTCTACAACCAATATGGTTGTGCGATCACGCAGAGGGTCTTCACAGATAGCACAGGGATCACTCTCAGTCAGATTACCGCAAACCGAGCAAAAACGTAAATCACGTTTTGCCGAAATAAGGTTTCGGGCAAATTCATTAACATCTTGATCATCCATACCAATCGTGTGAAAGGCTAGACGTGTTGCTGTTTTTTGCCCGATACCGGGCAGTTTGCTAAAGCTTTCTATAAGTTTAGCGATTGGTTCAGGATAATAGACCATGTGTTCCTTTCTTCTTTCTGTGTGATAAAGTCATAACTATTATACCACACCTTTCGCTCAGAGAATTATCCTCATATTCTGTGGAACTATTCTACTCTGCGAATGTGAGATATTGTGTATTATACCATAACTTAAATTTCTGTACATTTAAGCCTAATGTGCTTTCAAAGAGCAACAATGACTCTCAAGGCAGCAGCAGCTTGTCCTTTTTTTTGTTATAATAAATTTCAATCCTGATAATGATTTACTGAAAGAGGACTTTCCGATATGGTTGAACAATACACCCTACAATCTAGCGATGAGCAAACTGAGCTACATCTGCTTTACTGGCCGCTGGAACATCCAAAGGCGGTAATCCAACTCATTCATGGTATGGCAGAAAACATTGAACGCTACCATGCTTTTGCCCTCTACCTCAATAGTTTGGGATTCGCAGTGGTCGGTCATGACCACTTAGGACATGGGCATTCTGTACAGCAGAAAGAGCCCCTTTACGGTTACTTTGGTACCGCTGGTCCCCAGAATGTCATCTCTGATATTTATAAAGTCAAAACTTGGGCAAAGAAAAAGCTCCCCACACTGCCTTATTTCATGATGGGACACAGTATGGGTTCTTTTGCTTTGCGTAACGTTCTGCAAGATTATCCTGTTGATATTCAGGGGGTGATATTTATGGGAACGGGGACAAGTCCTCTCCATTTGAATTTCTTCCTGCCCTTCATTAAGAAAATAAGTCAAAAAAAACCAAAAGTTGTCGCTCCTTTGATAGATAAGCTTGCTTTTGGTAGCTATAGCAAAAAATTCCCTGAAAAAGGGAATTTTAACTGGCTTTCGAAAAATCAAAGTAATGTCTCTTCCTATGAAAATGATCCTCTACTCGGCTTTACGTTTACACGTAATGGTTTTGCGACACTTTTCTCACTAGTCCATAGAGCCAATCAAAAAAACTGGATGTATAATATGCCCGCGGACTTGCCAATTCTAATTATTAGCGGTGCTGCTGATCCGGTCGGCGACTGGGGTAAAGGACCGCAAAAAGTTTATCAGAAACTCCAAAAAGCAGGATTTAAACACCTCAAACTCCAGCTTTTTCCTGAATTACGTCATGAGATTCTCTTTGAGACAGAATATGAAGAGGTCTACCACACTATTGGCGACTGGTTAATGCAACATCTCCCACAATAGATTCTCTGATATGCTGCACAATTTCTAGCATAAGAGGGTCTTTTTCTTCTGCATAAGTAATGCTGGTAAAGCTCCGCTGATATTTGTTGCCTAAACTTTGATAAGGCATTCCTTCTGAAATAAAGCGTTTTGAAATTAAAGACACACCTAAGCCAGCTTGAATATGGGCAATAATCATGTCATTATTGTTCATTCTTACCAAGTAACGTGGTTTAAAACTTTCTTCTTGGAGATATTTCTTGATGTAATGCCCTACACCTGAACCAATTTCTCTTGTAAAAAAAGTTTCGCTCTCTAAGTTACCTGCAAGAACTAATTCATCTTTAAACAGTGGAAAGGCTTCTACCTGCTCACTTGCCAAAGGTTTTTCGATAATGCCAAAATGCAAATCATGATTTTCAACCTTATTAAAAACTTTTTCTGAATCATACATAGATATTTTTAAATCAATCTGATCTAAGTAAGGAACAAGTTTAGGGTATAGCAAAGGCATAATTCCGATGGCTGCACTCTGTGATATCCCAATTTTAAAAGGTTTCTTGGCAAGTGTCGTCTGATTGAGTTCAGATTGTAAGTTTTCCCAGTCTTGAACATACTGGACTGCTTTCTTATACAGCAATTTTGCTGCTTCCGTAGGAATGACTTCGCGGTTCTTTCCGCGAATGAAAAGCGAATTGCCCACTTCTTCTTCTAATTTCTTTATCCTGACCGTCACTGTGGGCTGGGAAATAAACAAGTACTGCCCTGCTTTGGTAAAACTCCGCGTTTCATATATGGCGATGAAGGTTTCAAACAGTGAAAACATTATATCTCCTTTATTTTTTTATTACTTTTTTCTATTACTATAATTACAATAATTCATTTTACAAATTAAATCAAGTGTTTTATACTTAAAGCAGTGCTTGAACTGTTAGCTTCACTACAGTTCATACTCAATAATCATGTAAATACTAGGAGTTCTCGATGAAACAAATGTTTTTAAATTTTTTGAAAAAAATCCCTATCCCTATTTGCGGTCTAATTTTAGGTATGGTCTCCTTGGGAAATCTACTTTATTCCAAAGGATTCACCTTTCTAGGAAATACTTTTGACCTTGTTGGTCTCTTTTTTATGTTTTTGATCATGTTGAAACTTATTTTTACGATGCGCCATCTGCTGGAAGCTCTTAAGGATCCTATCATTGGCTCAGTTTCCCCAACTTTCACTATGGCTTGGATGGTCATTTGTGTCTTTCTCAATAGGATTTTCCCTCACTCAAGTCTAGTTTACTTCATTTGGCTGCTTGCTATCTTCCTACATTTTCTCTTGATGGCTTATTTTGTTGCTCTTCACATCTTGCCGCAAAAAGTCGGAATGGTCCATGTCTATCCGAGCTGGTTTATTACCTTTGTAGGCTTGGGTGTTATCCCCAATACAGCAACAGTATTTAATTTAGAAATCGGCCGTATCGTACTTTGGCCTGCGCTCCTCTTCTACTTTATATTGCTCCCGATTATTACACATCGTATCTTTATTTTCAAAAAAATGCATGAGTCGACGCTTCCACTCATCACCATCCTTACAGCTCCAGGTTCTCTCTGTTTAGCAGCCTACCTCACTGTGACAGAAAGCAAGTCAAATCTTTTTGTTTTCTGTTTATTCCTGCTTTCACAGTTGATTTATCTTGCGACTGTGGTCCTCGTTATTCCTTTGCTCCGTCTACCTTTTTACCCAAGCTACGCTGCCTTTACCTTCCCTTTGGTTATTTCTGCTACTGCGGTTCATCTTATGGCTCAAAGTTATCCGGCCTTAACAGCCTTACTTACTCCTCTCTCCGTGATAGAACTTGTAATTGCCTTCTTCGCAGTTACTTACGTTTTGATTCGTTATAGCTACTTTTTAGTCAAAAAAGCTTAAATTAAAACCAACTCTCATTGAGCTGGTTTTTTTTATTTTATTTAAAATGATACATAGAGTTATAGAGGTTAGTAATCTCACGTGTGATATTTTGACCAATCTTCGAGGTCACACCACCTTCTTTAACTGTAGTTTGCGGAACCATAACACCGATAGAAATTTGTGGGTTTTCGGTTGGTGCATAAGCGACAACATTGTTTACTGTTACGGGTACACTTGTGCCATCTGGGGCCACATATGTTACTTCGGCAGTACCTGTTTTAGCAGAAATAGAAACTTCAGCACCTTGTGAAGGGCGCATGTAGTAACCTGTAGCACCGATTTGCCCATTTACAAAGTCATTTCCGTGAACGACTTGATACATACCATTATGTAGGACATCCATGTTTTCTGGAGTGATATTTACTTTGTCCATGATTTTCGGCGTGATATTTTTAACGAGTTTACCCATGCCTCCTTCAGAGTTGGTTTCATAGATACCATCCACAATATGCGGTGCTAAACGCTCACCATTATTTGCCAAGGTCATACCGTATGTTGCAAGTTGAAGTGGTGTATAGGTATCAAACTGACCGAAAGATTCCATGAGCAAGTCAGAAACTGTTATGTTATTTGCATCTTTGATGTAGCCTTGTGTTTCTCCAGGAATGTCAAAGCCTGTTGAGGTTCCCATTCCATAGGAAGCAAAGGCTTCACGTAGCTTTTTGAAGGCAGCTACACGGTCTGTACCATCAACAGCCATGTTAGGAACGTAAGGTTGACCTAGCAACTTGAGTGCTATTTGAACCATATATGTATTAGAAGAATATTCTAGGGCTTGAACAGCATTAATTGGAAGGATGCCATTGGTAAACCATGATTCGATCAAACTTGACCCTGCTATCTGGATAGGCATATCATTGAGAATTTGATTACCGGCAATAACATTAGCATTCCAGCCTGCTGTCAGCGTTGCTGGCTTAACTACCGAACCAGGGACAAAAGCAGATTGGAAAGTACCATTAGTGTTACTTTGCATTGCCCCTGTTTTTTCATCACGTTCAAGCCCCGATAAGGCTAAAACCGCGCCCGTCTTAGAGTCCAACACAACAGCATATGCGCCCTGAGAATAAGTCCCAAAACCATCCGCGATCATATTGTTCATTTCGGTTTCCAAAATCTTATCAACAGCATCTTGGAATTTCAAATCGATCGTAAGTTTGAGATTATCTCCCTTGCTCCCTTGTTGTTTCACTTCCGTTCCAGTGACATTGCCTTGCTTATCGGTCAATACGTTACTAATCGTATGTGTCCCTTGCAAGTACTTTTCATAGCCCTTTTCTAAAAAGGCAGTCCCGACACGGTCATTGCGTTGGAAACCTTCTTTAAGATACTCATCCAGCAATTCTTCTGGAACCCCTTGTTTCTGAGTCGTTACCGTACCTAATATAGGCTTAAGCGCTGTATCCGCATATTTGCGGTTCCAGCTAGTTCCTACAGAAATCCCCTGCAGTTCGCCCTCATGTTCTCCAATATAAGCCTGCTGTTCTGCTGTAAGATTACTTGTTGTAATAATCGTTGTATTAAAGATTGTTGTTGAATTCATTTCTTTAAAGAGCTTGACTGCAAACATTTGCTGCTCATTAAAGTTAATATCCGTCTCGGTTACCTTACTGAGTTGGACATTATAAATTTCAGAACCTGAAAGCGAATTCCCCTTCTCATCTGTTTTTTCGTCCTTAGTCAGACTTTTAGCAATTTTCTCCAAGTTGTTGGCATCAGCCAAAAAATAATCCTTTTTATCTCGCTCGGTAATTTGTTTAAAATCATTGTCTAAAGTTAAGATGCCAGCAAGACGGTCCGCAATTTTACGCATATCATCTGCTGTCGTATTTTGCCCGCGCGTGTACTCGATCGCTTCAACAGGTTCTGTTGTCGCTAAAGGAACACCTTTCGCGTCATAAATATTCCCACGAGGTGCGCCTTGAACGATTTGTAGCGAGCCTGCGCCCCCTGCTTGTTTACTTTCATAAAAGCTCTGATTCATGATTTGCATGTGGTACAGCTTACCAATCAAAACTAAAAAGAGAACCGTGATGACAAAAAAGAGAAGCTTAACGCGCCCAGATGCCAACATGGTTGGGTTTTTTAATAACTTACGTGTTTTATCTTTTTTTCCGTTTAATTCGTTTCGTGTTTTTCTTTTCTCAGACATGGAACCCTATCCTAATTTTAACTCGTCATATTTATACCTAAACATTTTACCACAATAAGCTGTATTTTACCTTACATTTTTTAAAGAAAAGAAAAAACCTGCTTGATGCAGGTCTTATCGTATTATTTATGCTTGTTTTGGTGCAAGGTAGTATTCCTTAACAAGGTTCAAATTATCATCAAATTCGAACACGAGTGGTGGGAAGTTAGGGATTTCAACATCCATGATTTCATCATCTGAAAGCTGTTTGATATGTTTTACCAATGCGCGGATTGAGTTACCGTGCGCACCAACGAATACGTTTTTACCATCTTTCAATGCTGGAGCGATTTGATCTTCCCAGAATGGCAATGAACGTTCAAGTGTAACTTTGAGGTTTTCAGCATCAGGGATAAGGCTATCTTCAAGGTTAGCATAACGACGGTCAGCATGTGCTGAGTACTCATCATCACGTGGCATTGCTGGTGGCAATACATCATATGAACGACGCCAGATGTGAACTTGCTCATCACCGTGTTTTGCAGCAGCGTCAGCTTTGTTCAAGCCAGTCAAACCGCCGTAGTGACGTTCGTTCAAGCGCCAAGTTTTTACAACTGGTACCCAAAGTTGGTCAGAGTATTCAAGTGCATAGTTTGTAGTTTTGATCGCACGTTTCAATACAGAAGTGTACGCGATATCAAATTCGATACCTGCAGCTTTGATGAGTTTACCTGCATCAATTGCTTGTTGTGTTCCGTTTTCTGAAAGGTCCACGTCAGCCCAACCTGTGAAAAGGTTAGCCAAGTTCCATTCTGATTCACCGTGACGTGCAAAAACTAATTTTACCATTATGTGAGTTCTCCTATGTTAAATGTTTTACAAAATTTGTATACTGCTCTATTTTACACTAATTTTCATATTTTTTCTAGCCTAGACTCTAGGCTGGCTAAAACTTATAATTTTCAAAATAAACTTCTAAACTGCGCTTGTAAGACTTGGCTGCATCTGTTAAAAGTTGACCTTTTTGTTTAACCAAAATCAAGCTGTTTACATTATCTCCATCCATTGGAATAACCGTGACATTGTGTACACTTTCCTTATCAATAAATCCTAAACCTGTCGCATAGGCATCTGTACGCTCCAAGATACCATTTAAGGTTGCACGGTCGGTCACATTATAAATAAAAGTATTTTCAAAAGTTTCCACAAGGTCTTCCGAGTAGTAAAGAAATTGTTCATTTTCTTGAGTGAAGCGAACACGGTCTAAAGCTTTCAAATCACTTGTTTTGATGCTTTTCTTACGTGTCAAAGGATGATTTTTACGTAAATAAATATGTGTTTGTGAAATAAAAAGCTCTTCATAATCTAGCTCCAGCTTATCCAGCATACGGAGAATACCAGAACGATTATGCTTATTCAAGTACACAACACCAAGCTCGCTATGCCCTTGAGCCACTTCTTGTAAAATATTATAAGTCGTTGATTCAAAGACACGAAAATTCTTGATTTCAGGATTTTTCTTTGAAAATTCAACACCTACAGGAGCAAGAAAATCATAGTGCTGGCTTGCAACTGAAAAATGTCGTTCGGCTTCTTTCGGCTTTGCATATTTCGACTCAAAAGCTTCAAAGTCTCGTAAAATCGCTTGCGCTTGCTCATAGAAACGTTCACCTTCAATCGTCAAGCTGGCTCCCGTGTTTGTCCGTTCAAAAATTTGGAAATTAAGCTCTTGCTCCAAATCCTTAACCGCAATTGACATAGATGGCTGACTCACAAAGAGCTGCTCACTCGCCTCACGAAAGGTTCCACTGTTAGCGATAGCCACAACATAACGAAGCTGTTTGATGTTCATTTTTGCACTCCTTGATATTTCTTTAGCATTAATTAATAAATACTATTCCCGGGAACTCTTTTCACTCTCCCTTTTTGGTTTCGCACTAAGGGTGAAACCCGCCGCAACATTAAAAAAAGCCTATAGTTCAATTATACACTATTGACTAGGCTTTTTATTTTATTTTATAACTTAGTTTGCTCTTTTTTCGACATCTGCACGTTTCCAAAGGACACATTGATATTTTTCACACCAGAAGACATCTTCTTCTTTTTTCTTCACATGACTAAGCTGAAAAGTAAAGAGGTCGTCGACTTTAGTTCCCAGAATCTCTGCTAATTTAAAAGCTAGCAGAAGTTCGGGATCGTATTTATCATTTTCGATAGCATTGACGGTTTGTCGACTCACGTGAGCGATGCGCGCCAAATCTTCCTGAGAAAGTTTCTGAGCTTGTCTAAATTCACGAATTCTGTTTTCCATGCTTCCTCCTGATGATTTTGTTAAATCTGTGTTACTTTTACTATTTAATCATCTTTTGAGGCTTTTTGCAATATTTTTTTCCCAAAAGTCACTGATTCCTAAGCGTTTTTCTCGTCTTTTACACAAACCAAACGATAAATGGCATCTGTGTAGATTTCAATAGCTTTATAAAGTTCTTCAAGCTTTATGTGCTCATCAGTTTGGTGCATAGTAAATGCAGAATCAGGGAAAAGAGCCCCATAAGCTACACCGCGTTTCATTAATCGCCCATATGTTCCACCACCTACTGTTTGTGGTGGACTGTCATCACCCGTGTGTTCGCGATAAGTACTCAAAAGCACTTGCACTAACGGATCTTCTGGTGAAAGATAGTGCGGTTGGTAGTTAATAAGCGCACTAATGCTTACTTTCTGGATAAAAGCAGTCAAATGCTTACTAAGTCGTTCTTGGATATCTTGCTCTGTCAAACCTTTCGGGTGACGGATATTGAGTGCAATCTTATTTTCCTGTCCATCCTCTGCAAAGTGAAAGACAGAAGGATTGACCGACAGTTTACCCATGTCCTCATCTTCATAAGCAATTCCAATATTCTTTCCTTCAAAATCTTGGTGAAGCTTCTGGCCAGCCACTTCTAGAAACTTTTGTGCATCTGCTCCAAAATCATATGCAGCAAGGAACTTGGCTAAATATGTTGCAGCATTTTCTCCAATTTCTGGTGTGGAACTGTGTGCTGATTTCCCTTTAATTTGTAAGGAAGTTTTTGCTCCTGTTTTCGCAAATCTTCCTTCCAGCCTGTTCTTCTCCAGGTATTTTTCAAAATCGACTTTCAAGTCGAGAGGACTCGTAATCAAAGTCTTAGCCTCTTCTGGCACACAATTTTCTTGTATGCCACTCCTAAAATCATGGAGAATAAAGTCACCGTCATTTTTATATCCAAAGTGCAGATACTCGGTAAGATTACTTTTTTCACCATTAACTACCGGAAAGCGTGCATCTGGTGAGAAGCCAAAATCTGGCAATTGTACTTTGGGAAGGTAATAAGCCATATCCTTCCATCCACTCTCTTCATCAGTTCCAATAATAAAGTTTACTTTTTTATAGAAAGGTACACCAGCCTCTTTCAAAATTTTCAAAGCATAATAGGTGGCCAGTGCAGGTCCTTTATTATCTAGAACACCGCGAGCATACAACCGTCCTTCTCTAAGTGTTGGTTCATAAGGAGGATTTGTCCAGCCTTGACCTGCTGGAACAACATCAGCATGAACAAAAATCCCCAATGTTTCTTCACCTTGACCATAATGTACTTCTCCAACATAATTCTCAAAATTTGCTGTTTTGAAACCATCTTTGTGGGCAATCTTTAGAAACTCCAGCATAGCAAGACTCGGTCCTGGACCAAAAGGAAATTCTCCGTTAGCCTCTTCATCATTTCGCTCAGAGTTTATTTTTAGTAACGCAATTAAGTCTTGCAAAAAGACCTCTTTACGTTTTTCTACTTCACTTTTAAAATCAATCGTCATGCACTGTCCCCCAGTTTACATCATTTATGGGTCACGCTCTTTGCCCATGTATCGCCAATAACCTGAACCAAAAGAACCAAAATCAGGATAAGTAAGGTTGCCAAGAAGGTCACATCATTAGAAAAGCGATTGTAGCCATATGCGATGGCTGTGTTTCCTAATCCTCCTGCTCCAATCGCACCCGCCATAGCTGTTAAACCAATCAAGGAAATAATCGTAACGGTAGATACCCGAATCAAACTACCAAGTTCTTCACGAAGATAGACTGTAAAGACGATATCCCAGAAATTAGCGCCTACAGTCTGTGCTGCTTCGACCGTCCCTTTATTTACACTTTCTAAAGCAACTTGAACTTGACGTGCATAAAAAGGAAAGACACCAAGTGTCAAAGGGACCAAAGCTGCTGTTGTTCCAATCTGTGTACCCACAATTTTTTGAGTGACAGGAGCAATAATAGCAAGTAAAACGATAAAGGGTACCGCACGGAAAATTGATGTAAACTTATCCAAAAAAGAATAAAGTGCACGATGAGGCGTAATCCCTCCTTCGTTAGTCACAACAAGAGCGACACCAAATACCAGTCCAAGAAGCCCACCAAAAAGCCCTGACCAAAAAACCATAAAGAGTGTTTCTATGATTGAAGTCACCCAACCTGTATCTCCGTGTAAACCTAAGGCTACAACATTTGGAAAATGTTCTGTAAACCATGCTGTCATCTATTTCACCTGCGCTTTCAATACTGTAAACTCAATATTTTGGCCTGCCAAATATTCTTTAGCAGCCAAACGATTTTCTTCTGTTCCTTTTAGAGACACGACTAAAGAACCAAAACGTGTATTTTGTAGAACCTCAACATTCCCATAGAAGATATTCGTTGAAACATCAAATTTGCGGGTAATTTCCGACATAGCTGGTTCTCCTGATTGATTGCCATAATAAGACAAATAGATCAGTTCTTCATCGTCTGCCAGGTCACTGAATGTATCATTTTCAGTCAATGAATGAATAAAACGAGAGACATTCGATGTGGTATCGATGAATTGTTGTGTCAGTTGCTCTTGAGGATGGGCAAAGATTTCTAAAAGGTTATTTTGCTCAATCACTTCACCATTCTGCATAACTGCAACTTTATTGGCGATTTCTTTCACGACATGCATTTCATGAGTAATTAAAACGATAGTGAGACCCAAACGTTTTTGGAGATCCTTCAACAAGTCCAAAATTTGATTAGTTGTTTTTGGATCCAAAGCAGATGTTCCTTCATCAGAAATCAAAATTTCGGGATCATTCGCCAAGGCACGCGCAATAGCTACACGTTGCTTTTGTCCACCTGATAATTGGGCTGGGTACTTTTCTTCAAACTCTGACAAACTAACAAGATTAAGCAAGTCACGAATTTTTTCTTCCTTCTGTTTATCAGATAAAGGGCTATGTAAAAGCGCAAATTCGATATTTTCAAAAACCGTTTTTTCATTAAGGAGGTTGAAATGTTGGAAAATCATTCCGATTTTTTGACGTTCTTTACGGAGCTCTGCCGTCTTAATTTTAGCTTGATCCTTACCATCAGCTCCCGCTTTAAAAAGAACCTTGCCATTGACTTTCACCTCACCAGCACTTGGTTTTTGCAGAAGATTAATCGTACGGACAATCGTTGACTTGCCAGCACCTGAGTAGCCGATAATTCCAAAAATATCGCCTTTTTCGATATGGATTGTTGTATCTTTGACTGCATCCACCTTATTTTTCTTGGTCTCATAGGAAACTCTGATATTATTTAGTTCAATAATTGCCATCTTCTTCTCCACTATTTATGATTATTTCAATTTCAAATTCCAAGCAGGAATTGTTCCTTTTTCAGGGTACAATTTTGCAAATAATTCTTCTGTTTCTTTGGTTTGATAGGCTTTAACAACATCTTTGTAAAGTTGATTGTCTTTATCGTCTTTTCGTGCCACAATAATGTTAATCCATTGTTTTGAATTTTCATTTAAAGGTTCTGTTGCAATAACTTCCTTGTTTGTCAAACCTGCAGGAACTGAAAAGTCATTATTTACAACTGCTGCATCAACTGAAGACAGGGCTGAAGCTGTTTGCGACCCGTCCAATTCTTTGATCGTCAAATCTTTTGGATTTTCAGTAATATCTTTAACTGTGGCTAAAGCTCCAGCCTTTGTATCTAACTTAATCAAGCCAGCACTTTCTAAAACGTAAAGGGCACGACTTTCGTTAGAGGTATCATTAGGTACCGCAATTGTTCCTTTATTAGGAATCTCCTTCACATCTGTATGTTTCTTCGAGTAAAGACGAATTGGTGAAACTAAGATATCGCCAATGGGTTGTAAATCAGCATTATTGGCATCATTCCATTCTTTAAGGAAAGCATAATGTTGGAATGCATTAATGTCCACATCACCGTTTACCAAGGCTGTATTGGGTTGGTTATAGTCCGTGAAGCGGACAAATTTGAGATTAATACCGTATTCATCTTTTGCCGTCTTCGCTACCGAATCCCAAATCTTCGTACTCTCCTTTGAACCTGACATAATACCGACCTTAACGGTTTTATCCTCAGCAACATCCTTCTTGAAGAATGAGAAGTAGCCGATAAGTACGACAACGACGAGCGCTACAACAGCAATAATTTTGTTTCTTGTTTTCTTTTTCATAATAAGTCTCCCCTTTATTAACAATAATAATAACAGTATAGTCAAAAACAAAAAAAATAATCCGCCTCTATAAATAGAAACGAATTATCGTGGTACCATTCTAATTTCACGTAAAATACCAAAAAAGGATGTCTTACGTCTTGCTAATTATCTTTGGTGACAAGCAAGACTGCCCCAAAAATAATGTGTTCAATAACGAGAACCACTCCGTTAACAGTTTATTTAGAAAGTAAACTCACTGTTACGCGATTTCTAGGCCATTTTCAAAGTTTCCATTAGTCTTGCTCTCACTAGCTGCAAGCTCCCTGTGCTAACTTTCGCTTTTACTCTCCTAGTCGCTTTCTTTGCTTTTTGACTATGAATTTATTCTATCAAATTTATTTTCGGTTAGCTTTACAAATTTTTAATGTCCACTTTTAAAATAATAAAACCCTCATCCAAAGATGAGGGTTAATCGGTCATAATCCGCTATTAACATTTGTGGCTAAAGCCCTAACTGTTTGACGGAAAGTCCTATTGGAATTTTCCTAGGCGTATTAAGATTATAGATACATGATTTTGAACAAAGCGACAGCGGCAAGTGCTGCAAGGATAGGTGCTGTAACAGGTACCCATGAATACCACCATTTACTGTCCCCTTTGTTTTCACCTAAAATAGATTTTGGTAAAAGTGAGTGCAAGATACGTGGACCAAGGTCACGTGCTGGGTTCAAACCAGGACCTGTAGGTCCTCCAAGTGAAGCAACCAATACGAGCACGAGGAAACCAAGGACAACGTGGCTGATTGCTGCTGATGAAGCTGCACCTGATACTGATGCTGCGATTTGTCCAGTAACATCTGCACTTGTTACATCTGCACCTTGTTGCGATGCGTAGTTTGTCATCCAGTTGATTGATTCAACACCACGATAAAGTTTTGTTAAGCCCATCGCTCCAAAGAAGAGAACGAATGATCCAACAAACTCGTTCAAGAAACCATTAACCAAGGCACCTGTATGTGTAGTGATTGTGCCATCATCAACGTTATCGATTGTTGAGAAAGTTCCTAAAATAGCATTTGGATTTTCTGTTTTGAGATAGTAAGGGCGATAAACCATTACGACGATCAACTGACCAAACATCGCTCCAAGAAGTTGAGCAAGAATATAGAATGGCACTTGTGCCCAAGGGAAAAATCCTGATGCTGCAAGTCCAAGTGTAAAGGCTGGGTTGATTTGAGCTGTGACATTACCTAAAGCTACGGCTGGTAACATTACACCAAGTCCGTAACCCCAAGCGATAATCAACCAAGATTGACCAAAGGCTTTTGTACCTTTAAGTTCAACGTTCGCTACGGCACCATTACCCAAGATAAGCAAAAGGGCAGTACCAATAAATTCAGTGAGATATTTCACTGTCCATGAATAGTCCATGAATTCCTCCAAGTAATAAAAATTAATGACAAAATAAAAACGAGATTAACTAATGTTAAACTCTTTTGTTATACATAGACATTATAGCACGTTTTTTTTATTTTGGCTAAAAAGATGTGAATTCTTGAACAGAAAATTTGTTTGACGAGAGAAAAGGGGAGAAACGGCTTCATGTAAGCGATTGCTCTTGTATTTGAAATTAAAAATAACAATATTTTATAAAGAAAAAAAGACTGAATCCAGTCTTTTTAGCTAATATAATCCTCAAAATATTCTGAGTTGTAAACCATAATCCTGTTATCAATAATATCAATAATTTCTTCCGTTTTAAGATCTCGGATAATACGATTTACGCTATTGCGTGTTGATATGCCACAAAAACCGGCAATGTCTTCATTTGTTACTGGAAAATCAATCAGAATACCGTTTCTTTTCTTTATCCCAAATTCGTTGATTAAGCTATTGATACAGGCGCAAACTGCACCTTTTTTTCCATTGATTGTCATCTTTTGCAAGAGTTCTAAGTTCATGGCTAATCTTCTTTGATAAAAATCATCAACGATGCGGAACAAGGTCAGATCACTCATTACCCATTTCCAAAATTCTTGACGTTGCACGCGATAAAAACTTGCTTCTTCTGATTCGACCCGTACATTGAAAAGAGCTGAGATACCATTTTCTTGCTTTTCTTCGAGCAAGGAAACAAAATCCGGTTCTGTTACATAAGCAATATTAAACTCACGTCCATCCCTCATAATATTGCTGATTTTAGCTACACCTTCTTTAAGTATATACACATAATCTGACTCAATTCCCTGATACATCACGTAGCTATGCCGTCTTTGAGTCACAACATTTACTTCTTTTTCTTCCAGTAATCGCAGTAAATATTCTATAAATTCTTTTGTCATCTTCCTTTTTTATTCATCTACTCCTTTAATACAACAGTTATTATACCACCATTTAAACTTGTTTATTAAAATAATGGCTTCAATTTTATATTAAAGTTTTTCTACTCTCCTTACTTATTTTAAAAAAATGTACATACTTTGTCGCTAACATTTGTTACTCTTTGTCTGAGGCAGAATTTTTCTAGCTCCTTCGCTCCCTGCGTATTATCATTCTAATTTGCTAAAGCAAAAAGAATTTAAGGTTGTTCACAACTCGCTTCGCTCCCTGCGTATTATCATTCTAATTTGCTAAAGCAAAAAGAATGATAATAAAAAACATGCACTCTGGCATGCCTTTAACATTTTATTCGTCCTCTTGGGTAATTGTACGGACATGGAAGGCAAATTTGCCATTGTCTGTCACCATAAAACCATTATTATCCACAACATGCTGAATGGCTTGATCCATGCTGTCGAACTCTTTTATAATACTGTGCGAATTTGCTTCCCCCATAAAGTTTGGTGTTGCTTTTTCCTCATATGAAGAAATCCCACTGAATTTGAATTTCATAATTATTCTCCTCTC
>DWTS01000052.1:0-18886 GCA_018250615.1 Oechydrus chersis rufus | reverse complement strand
AGGGGCTACCTTTGCTCGGACGATGCAAAATTGTGTAGCCTTTGGAGCCATGTTCCCTGAAACACCCGACTATATGCACCAAGCTAATGAACAATGGGCAATTACTGACATGCGTAAAACGATGGAAATATATGCTGAAGCTATATATCGCTTATGTGCAGTGAAGTAAGCATGCCTCATAAAAAATGATTCTCCTTAGAATCATTTTTTATTATAAAATAAGAAGAAAGTTGAATAACAATAACTTTTTCTTCTAAAATATCCGTATTCTCATTACTCTTTGGCAGTAAAAGTTTTTATATTAAAAAAAGATTTGCTCAGTAACTCTTTTTCAGATGAAAAGTGCTAAAATAGTAGTATGAAACTAGAGAATTTGCCGTCAGAATTTGTACAAGCTTTGCCGGTTTTGGAAAAAATACAGGCACATGGTTTTGAGGCTTATTTTGTAGGAGGAAGCGTACGGGATGCGCTTTTGCAAAGGCCAATCCATGATGTGGATATTGCAACCAGTGCATATCCGGCTGAAACCAAAGCCATATTTCCGCATACCATTGATGTGGGAATTGATCACGGTACCGTGTTAGTCTTAGCTGGTCAATCTGAAGCTGAACACTATGAAATTACTACTTTTCGTACAGAAAGCACTTATACAGATTATCGCCGCCCAGATTCTGTAGATTTTGTCCGAGAACTTTCGGAAGATTTAAAACGCCGCGATTTCACGATTAATGCCTTTGCTATGGATACTGAGGGACAGATTATTGATTTGTTCAATGGTCTTTCTGATTTATCTGCGTCACGCTTGCGTGCTGTTGGAATTGCAACGGAGCGTTTCAATGAAGATGCGCTTCGGATTATGCGGGCAATGCGTTTTGCTGCAACTTTAAATTTCGATGTTGAAAAAGAAACCTTTAAAGCTATGCAATCGCGTGCTCATCTTTTAAGCAAAATCTCTATTGAACGTATTTTCATTGAGCTCGACAAGTTGCTTTTGGCTAAAAATTGGAAAAAAGGCTTAGAAATATTGTTAACTTCGCAAGCTTATACTTTTTTGCCGGACTTGCAAGAAAAAGCTATACAAGCTTTACTTCAAACTCTAGAGACGCACTTTACTTTTGTCAATTCAGAGCAAGCTTGGGCTGCGCTCTTAGTGCATAGTGATCAGATAAATGTTAAAGCTTTCTTGAAAAAATGGAAGGTGTCGAATGACTTTATCAAATATGTGTATGATTTGACAGAAGCCTATAAGCTTGAAAGTTGGAGTTCAGAGAGCATTTATCGCTATGGGTTAGAAAAAGCTCTGCTGGTTGATCAGCTAAAAGTTGCCGCAGGGCAAGATGTTGATTGTGATCAGGCTTATATCTATGATGCAAAGCTCCAGATACATAGCAAGTCAGAGCTTGCAGTAACTGGAAATGACATTATTCAAACATTTAATATCAAGCCAGGTCCGATTTTAGGGAAGCTGCTACATCAGATTGAAGAACAAGTCGTTAACAACCAATTAAAAAATGATAGAAACAAAATTTTAATATATATTAAGGAGATTCTATGATTACTCGTAAACAAGGTTCATGTACTACTATTTTGGTGGGGAAAAAAGCCTCAATTGATGGATCGACACTTATCGCTCGTAATGACGATGGACATGAAGCACTGGATCCACAACGCTTTGTTGTGGTTCAACCAGATCAACAACCGCGTCATTATAAAGCTGTGTTAAGTGCTTTGGAACTGGACCTTCCAGAAAACCCAATGCGTTATACTGCTACACCAAATGCTGTTTTAACAAGCGGAACTTGGGCTGCTGCAGGGATTAATGCTGCAAATGTTGCAATGTCAGCTACAGAAACAATTACAACAAACCCACGTATCTTAGGACTTGACCCTTACAATGAAGAAAGCGGCATGGGAGAAGAAGACTATGTTACTCTTGTCTTGCCTTACATCCACAGTGCGCGTGAAGGTGTTGAACGCTTAGGTGCCCTTCTTGATCAATATGGAACATATGAACCTAACGGTATTGCTTTTGCTGATAAGGAAGAGGTTTGGTGGTTGGAAACAATTGGTGGCCATCATTGGGCAGCAGTACGTATTCCAGATGATTCTTATGTGGTTGCGCCTAACCGCATGAACATTGATCATTTTGATTTTGAAAGTGAAGATACACTTTGTTCAAAAGATTTGAAAGCACTGATTGATGAAAACCATCTTAACCCAGATTTTGAAGGTTATAATTTACGTCATATCTTTGGTTCCAGCTCAGTTAAAGATAGTGTATATAACAATCCACGTACTTGGTATGGTCAAAACGCTTTGGGAACGCCAAGTGACGATCCTCAAAATCCAGAATTGCCATTCATCTGTAAAGCCACACGTAAAATTTCAGTAGAAGACATGAAATTTGTGCTCTCAAGCCACTTTGAAAATACTGAATTTGATACTTACGGTACAACAAATACGCCGGAACAAGCACAACTTTTCCGTCCAATTGGGATCAACCGTAACCACAGTGTACACATTTTACAAATCCGTAATCATGTTGATGAAAAACTTGCAGGTATTCAATGGTTGGCATTTGGGGCAAATACCTTCAACCATGTCGTACCTTTCTACACAAATGTTGATGATACACCAGCTTGCTATCGTGATGCAACAGCGACATTTGACTTGAATAATATGTACTGGCTCAGTTGTACAGTAGCACTTCTTGGTGATACAGATTACAGCAAGTACGTTGATTTACGTGATACCTATGAATTGGCAACTGTAGGTAAATTCCGTGAAATCCAAAATAAAACGGATAAAGCGGGAGCTGCAGCAGACCTACAAGCAGCAAATGAAGAATTAGCAGCGTTTGCATTAAAAGCAATGACTGAAATGCTGGGACGTATGGTAATTTCAGGTTCAAATCGCATGAAACTCCGTTATGATTTCAACGATTAATTCTGATAAAAAGCACTTATGTGCTTTTTTTTGTGCCCTATACAAAATACTAAAAACTGTCTATCCTCTAAACGAGCGTAAAGTAGGTTCTTAGTTTTCAAAACATATTGTGCTAAAATAAAAAGAAGAAATTTATCTTACATTTTAATTTATTAAAAAGAAAGCAAGGAAAATGCGTAAAACATTCCAATCAACAAAAGACTTTTTTAAAAATACGTTTCATTATTTTGGTCCCGTCATCTTTTTTCACCTCTTACTTTTACTCGTTGTAGTTCCGACATTAACAGCGACCACTAATTTTTTACTTCACCGTAAGGAGATTGATTATCTGGCTTATGATAATGTACTCTCGATTTTCAGTCAACATCCCCTCACAGCGTTTGCTCTAGTAGGTATTTTGGTCCTGATTGTAGTTTCGGTATTCTTAGAATTTACTTTTCTAACGATACTGGTTCACTTTGTGAAGCAAAAAGAAAAAGTCACAATTCCTGAGTTACTTTATGCAACATTTTCACGGTTGCGACATCTCAGACCCTCTCTTATCTTATTTTTCTTGTTTTATTTTATGTTAGTTTTGCCTTTAAGTGGTTTTGCCAGCGGTATAGACATTATTTCCGCTATTCAAGTGCCTAACTTCATCTTGGAGTTTATTGCAACTAACAATTGGTGGCTTTTGACAGCCTACATTTTACTGACTTTATTATCCATGTTTATTGGATACCGTCTAATTTTTGTTCTGCCGCTCATGATTTTGCAGCAGAAAAAACTTAGGACCTCATTGAGTGTCAGCTGGCAGATGAGCAAAGGAAAATTTAAAGTTTTCTTTTTCCGCTTTATAGCAATTTTCATCAGTTTACTGGCTTCTTTCTGGGTAATCAGTCAACTCTTGATTTTGTTGCAATCCGCAATTGATCATCACCTGCCTCAAATAGCGTTAGCATCTGCGACGATGATTATGTTTATTATCCAAGTTTCAGCTTTACTACACATGCTTTTGTCACTGATTTTGATTTTCTATGTGGTCATTAATTTGTTAGAGGAATTAACACCAGAAGAAATCTATGTTGAGCTAAAAGCTTTTCAACTATTGCCTAAAGGTTGGCGTTGGGTGAGCCGAAGTTTATTGGGGTTTTTTACAGTCCTGTTTATTGCGCTCATTGGTGTTTTTAACGTTTATTACCTCAGCCAGGATACCTTATCAAATCCACTTATTATTTCACATCGTGGTGTGTCCGAGAAAAATGGTGTTCAAAATACAATTCCCGCCTTGATTGAAACTAGCCAAACCTATCATCCAGATTATGTTGAGATGGATGTACGTGAAACAAAGGACAAGCAATTTGTTGTCATGCATGATGAAAATTTACGTCACTTAGCTGGAGTGAACAAGAAAGTAAATGAATTGACTTTAGCTGAACTCACCAAACTCACTGTCCGAGAAAATGGTAAATCTGCCCCTTTACCAAGCTTTGATGAATACTTGAAAGAAGCAGATAGGCTTGATCAAAAATTACTGATTGAAATTAAAATCCCGCTTAAGGAAGATGTCAATGCAGTAAGTAGAAATTTCTTGCAACGTTATAAAAAAGATATTGAAGCAAGAAAACATCAAGTACAATCTTTAAGCTTTGATTTGTCACGGAGCCTAAAAAATCATGATTCATCTACTTTTGTATCTTACATTATGACCTACAACCTTATCGGAGTACCGAAAAGTAATGTTGATGCATTTTCAGTTGAAATATCGACATTGGATTCGGAATTTGTGGAAAAAGCGCACGATTATGGTAAAAAAGTTTATGCTTGGGATGTTAATGATGCCAATACAGTACAACGTATGCGTCTATACGATGTTGATGGCTTAATCACAGATGATATACCGGTAGTCAAGAAAACTATCGAAAATACGCAAAGCGGTATGAGCTTTGCCCAGAAAATTCGCATTTACTTATTAGATTTGGGAAATGCAGATTTAACAGATCTGAGCTCAGATAGTTTTTCTAGTTTTAATGTGTAGTATTTAATGTTGAAAGGCAAAGGGTCAAGGCTCTTTGCCTTTCTTAACTTGTGCTATAATAAATAAGAGTATTCAGAGAAAAAGATAGGATTTAGATAGAACATGGTAGATTTTTTAGTATCAGAATTAACAAAAAGTGTAGGAGATAAAACACTTTTTGATAAAATTTCATTTATTATACATAACCTCGATCGCATAGGGCTATTGGGCACAAATGGTACAGGTAAAACAACCTTGCTTAATACGATTGCGGGCATTCAAGGTTTTGATGGAGATGTTTCTCCATTTACTCACCCCCAAGATTATAAAATTACCTATTTGACTCAAGAGCCAGATTTTGATGATGAAGCAAGTATCATGGATACTGTTCTGGATGATTCACTCCCCCAAATGAAGGCCATAAAAAGATATGAAGTTGCACTTTTAAATATTGAAGATTTAAGCAAATTTGAACGTGCCCAATCTGATATGGATGCTTTAAACGCTTGGCAAGTAGAAGCAGATGTGAAAACAGTTTTAACAAAACTCAAATTGCCAGATTTTTCTTCAAAGATAGGCTCGCTTTCAGGAGGACAAAAGCGCCGTGTGCAATTAGCCCAAGCGCTCGTCAATCCGTCTGATTTACTTTTGCTGGATGAACCTACCAACCACCTTGATGTGGATACTATCGCATGGCTGCAAAACTATCTCAAAAATAGTAAGAGAACAGTGCTTTTTGTGACACATGATCGTTATTTTTTGGACAATGTGGCGACACGTATATTTGAGCTAGACAAGTCAAAACTCAAAGAATACCAAGGGAATTATCAAGATTATTTGGCGCAACGTGCTGAAGCAGAGGAACGTGAAGCTGCAAGCTTGCATAAAAACCAACAGCTTTACAAATCAGAATTAGCTTGGATACGCAAGTCTCCGCAAGCACGAGCAACTAAACAACAGGCACGTATTGACCGTTTTGAAAGCTTAAAAGAAGATGTACGTACAGATAAAGACTTGGGTGATGTAGACATCAGCTTGGCGACGACACGTTTAGGAAAAAAAGTCATTAATTTTGAAAATGCAGCTTTTGCATTTCCTGATCGTCCAATCTTTTCTGACTTGAACTGGATTGTACAGAATAAAAGTCGTGTTGGTATCGTTGGTGATAATGGTGTAGGTAAATCAACCTTGCTCAATATTATCGCCGGAGAACTTGAGTTGACGTCAGGAACGATGGATATCGGTGAGACTGTTAAGATTGGATACTTCAGTCAAGAAATACGTGGACTTGAAGAGGATAAACGCATCATTAATTTCTTGGAAGAAGTAGCTTCCGCTAGCCAAAATACAAGCGGTGAGACAATTTCGATTGTTAATCTTTTGGAACAATTCCTCTTTCCGAGAAGTACACATGGGACTTTGATTCGTAAACTTTCTGGTGGTGAGAAGAAGCGCCTTTACCTCTTAAAAATATTATTAACACAACCTAATGTTCTGCTCTTGGACGAGCCAACCAATGATTTGGATATTGCAACTTTGACAGTTTTAGAAGATTTTCTTGCAAAATTCCCTGGCGCTGTAATTACCGTAAGTCACGACCGGTATTTCCAAGACAAGGTTTCCAATGAGCTTTTGGCTTTTGAGGATGGAAAAATTAACCATCTTTTTGGTGCTTATAGTGACTACTTGGCGACAAAAGTGGCAGCTCCTGTGGAAGTAGCAGCTCCGAAAGTTGATACACGCGTACGCGAAGATGCAAAACCAAAGATGACTTGGGCCGAGAAGCAAGAATGGGCAACCATCGAAGAAGATATTGCAAAATTAGAAGAACGAATAGAAGAAATTGATTCTGAAATGAACGAAAATGGTTCAGATGCCGGTATGCTTTCTACTCTTCAAAAAGAATTAGATCAAGTAACGACAGAACTTGAGACAAAATATGAGCGCTGGGAAATGCTCAGTGAAAAAATATAAAAAGCAAGCGAGTTCTTGCTTTTTTTGTTTCTTTTTCTATTTTGATTGTCATAATTACTTTAAGAGAATGGAACTAACCTCTAAAAGTTTGTTTATTTATATGGTATAATGTTAGTCATAATAAAGCGAAAGTAAGAGAGGGAAATATGACCTACGCAGACCAAATCTTCAAAGAAAATATCAGTAATATCCTCGAAAATGGCGTGTTTTCAGAAAATGCGCGTCCAAAATATAAAAATGGCCAAACAGCCAACAGTAAATATATTACAGGATCTTTCGTCACTTATGATCTTGAAAAAGGGCAATTTCCTATCACAACTCTTCGTCGTATTCCTATCAAGACGGCAATCAAAGAACTCATGTGGATTTACCAAGATCAGACCAGCGCACTTGACGTTCTAGAAGAAAAATATGGTGTGAAATATTGGGCTGAATGGGGTATCGGTGATGGTACCATTGGACAACGTTATGGAGCAACCGTTAAAAAATATAACATTATCGGCAAGCTTCTCGAAGGTTTGGAAAAAAATCCATGGAACCGTCGGAATATCATTAATCTTTGGCAATATGAAGATTTTGAAGAAACCGAAGGACTTTTGCCTTGTGCATTTCAAACGATGTTTGACGTAAGACGTGAAGCAGATGGACAAATTTATCTGGATGCAACCTTGATTCAACGTTCAAACGACATGCTTGTGGCGCATCATATTAATGCGATGCAGTATGTAGCTTTGCAAATGATGTTGGCTAAACACTTCAGCTGGAAAGTCGGCAAGTTTTTCTACTTTGTCAACAACTTGCATATTTACGATAATCAATTTGAACAAGCGAATGAGTTACTGTCACGCACGGGTTCAGAAAAAGAGCCACGCTTGATTTTAAATGTACCAGATGGAACGAATTTCTTTGATATTAAACCAGAAGATTTTGAATTGGTGGACTATGAACCTGTGACGCCACAACTCAAATTTGATTTGGCGATTTAAGATGAACTGTCGACATTACTGCTCAAACGATTATGCTGAGATTGCTGATTTGTTTTATACAACAGTACATACAATCAATGCTGCGGATTATTCTGCAGAAGAGTTAGAAGCATGGGCGCCATCTGATAAGTCTGATTTTTTTCCGGAAAAACTGCTGGCTGAGAGTTATTGTATAATTGTAGAAGAAAGTGGAAAAATTTTAGGCTTTGCTAATGCAACAAGCGAAGACAAATTTGATTGCCTGTATGTTGATAAGGATTCTCAGAAACGAGGTGTAGGAAATCTCCTTGCCAATCAGATTGAACAATATTGTAAGGGGCAGGGGGCAGAAAGAATAAATGTTGATGTTTCCTTAACTGCGCGGCCTTTTTTTGAAAAACGTGGCTATGAGATTTTAGAGCAACAAATCGTCCTACGACGCAACCAAAATTTAAAAAATTACAAAATGCAATTAAAGTTATAAAAGACGGGAAGGAAAAATGTACGAAAAATTTATCGCAGAGGCTAATCTAAATCCAGATAACTTCAGTGATGCTTGGGCCTTTGGTAACACTCCTCAAATGGCTGATGAGCTATTAGAACTTGTACTTGAGGGGAAAAAAAGAGCTACAGCAAGCGCATTGTCCCTGTATGGACCAGACGATTTTTTACCTGCTGTGGATGGAAGATATGAGATTTTACTCGATGGCAAAGGAAATCCACGAGCCGCGATTCAAACAAGCAAGGTCTATATTACTAAGTTTAATAAGGTAACAGAGGATCATGCCTTTAACGAAGGTGAAGGAGACAGGAGCTTGGCCTATTGGCGGCAAGTTCATGAAGCTTTTTTCCGAGATTTAGATTGTTATGCACCAGATATGGATATTGTCTGTGAAGAATTTGAAGTTTTATATAAATGTTCGTAAAAAGCGAATGATATTCAAAAAAGATATTACTTTCACAAGTAATATCTTTTTTTGTACTCTAAATAAGGTTAGAATTAAATTATAAAATAAAGAGGAGGCATATCGTGAGAAAGGGACGCTTACTTTATGAAGGTAAAGCAAAGAAGCTTTATGAAACAGAGGATGAACAGCTGGTTTGGGTGGAGTATTGTGATAACGCAACAGCTCTAAATGGTAAAAGAAAAGAAGAAATTAAAGGCAAAGGGGCATTGAACAATCAAATTACATCCCTGATTTTTCAAAAATTGAATGCCGAACAAATCAAAACATCTTTTATCACACAACTATCTAAAACCGAACAATTAAACCGGAAAGTTGAGATTATACCTCTAGAAGTGGTCTTAAGAAATCGTGTTGCTGGCTCTTTTGCAAAGCGATTTGCTTTGGAAGAAGGTGACATTCTTCCTCGACCTATTATTGAATTTTATTACAAGTCTGATGCACTCGATGATCCTTTTATCAATGATGAACATGTCTATTTTCTTGAACTTGCTCAACCAGAAGAACTGGAGTTCATCAAGTCAGAAACACTGAAAATCAATACCCTTCTCCAAAAAATATGGGGGGAAATCGGCTTGAGTCTGGTTGATTTCAAACTCGAATTTGGTCGTACAGCAGAGGGCGAAATTATCTTGGCAGACGAAATTTCACCAGATACCTGTCGCCTTTGGGATGCGGAGGGGAACCATTTAGATAAAGATGTTTTCCGTCGTAATATTGGCGACTTGATTGAAGTATACAGTCGTGTACTCACAGCCCTTCAAGAAGAAAAAGAACTTTAAGACTTAATGCCGTAATGGCAGAGACAAATAAAAGAAAGTGAACGAGAAAGAGAAAATGAGCAAAGTAGAAGTTTACGTAACCTATAAAAAATCAATTTTGGATCCTCAAGGACAAGCAATCAAGGCAGCAACTCAAAAGCTAGGCTACTCTGAAATTCAAGATATTCGCGTTGGTAAATATTTTGAAATCGAAGTTGAGGGAGATTCTCAATTGGCCGTGAAGAAAGTGGAAGAGATAGCTGAAAAATTATTAGCAAATCCAAACATGGAAACTTACAAGGTTGAGGTGGTAGATTGATGAAATTTGCAGTTATTCAATTTCCAGGATCAAATTGTGATTTCGATCTCCTCTGGGCCATTCGTGATGTGATGCAAGCTGAAGCCGAATTTGTCTGGCATGAGGAAAAGTCTCTTGCAGGCTTTGATGGTGTGTTGATTCCTGGAGGTTTCAGTTACGGGGATTACTTACGTTGCGGAGCCATTGCTTCTTTTTCGAATGTTATGCCTGAAATTAAACGTTTGGCTGCAGAAGGAAAACCTGTTTTTGGTACCTGCAATGGGTTTCAAATTCTTATCGAAGCAGGACTTTTACCAGGCGCTTTGATTCAAAATGACAGCTTAAAGTTTGTTTCAAAGTGGCAAAACTTAAAAGTAAATAATAATTCAAAATTTACAACTGTCTTTTCTAAAGATGAAGTGATTAGCTTGCCTATTGCACATGGGGAAGGTAAGTATATTGCTGATGAACAAACCTTGGCAGATTTAAAAAATAACGGACAAATTGTTTTCACTTATGCAAATGGAAACCCCAATGGTTCTGCTTTAGACATTGCTGGGATTTGTAATCAAGAAGGGAATGTTTTGGGGATGATGCCCCATCCAGAACGCGCCGTAGAATCCTTACTCGGTGGAAATGATGGTAAAAAAATGTTTGCCAGTATCTTGAAAAATTTTGTAGAAGAAGGAGCGTCACAATGAGCGGTGAAATGAGTCCAGAACAAATCCAAACGTCAAAAATTTATCGTGAATGGGGCTTGACTGATGAAGAATACTCTAAAATTAAAAATGAGATTCTTGGTGGTCGCCTGCCTAACTTTACAGAAACTGGCATGTATGCCGTGATGTGGTCAGAGCATTGTTGTTATAAAAATTCAAAACCTGTCTTGAAAAAATTTCCAACAGAAGGTCCACAAGTACTTATGGGACCAGGTGAAGGTGCTGGAGTCGTTGATATTGGTGATGACTGGGCAGTTGTTTTCAAGGCAGAGTCACACAATCACCCAAGCTATGTCGAACCCTATGAAGGTGCAGCAACAGGATCGGGCGGGATTATTCGTGATATCTTTTCGATGGGAGCGCGACCAGTTGCTCTTTTGGATAGTCTTCGCTTTGGTCAGATTGACAATGCTAAAACACGTCACATTGTTGACCGTGTGACAGCTGGAATAGCAGGATATGGTAACTGTATCGGTATTCCTACAATAGGTGGAGAAGTAGCTTTTGATGAATCTTATGCGGGAAATCCTTTAGTGAACGTGATGTGTGTGGGCTTGATTGAGCATAAGCACATCCAAAAAGGACAAGCCAAAGGTGTAGGCAACACAATCATGTATGTCGGCGCGAAAACAGGACGTGACGGCATTCATGGTGCTTCGTTTGCCTCTCAGGAGTTTGGTTCAGGTTCTGAAACACAACGTTCTGCCGTTCAAGTGGGCGATCCTTTTATGGAAAAACTTTTGTTAGAGGCTTGTCTTGAAGTGATCCATAATCATTCTGATATCCTTGTTGGTATTCAAGATATGGGGGCTGCTGGATTAGTTTCTTCAACTTCGGAAATGGCTTCAAAGGCTGGCTCAGGTTTGAAACTTAATTTAGATTTAGTGCCACAACGTGAGACAAATATGACACCATACGAAATGATGCTTTCAGAGTCGCAAGAGCGGATGGTACTTTGCATTAAAAAAGGACATGAAGATGAAATCGTTGAGCTCTTCAAAAAATACGAACTTGATGCGGTAAATATTGGTGAAGTCACTGACGATGGGATGTACACATTGTTCCATCAAGGTAAAAAGGTTGCCGAAATTCCAGTAGACTCTTTAGCTGAGGATGCACCGGTTTATTATCGTGAAATGAAAGAACCTGCACGGATTGCTGAATTTGAAAAAGCTGAAAAATTTATCCCGGAAATCGTAAATGCAACAGAGGTTCTCAAAGATCTCCTTAATCAACCAACAATTGCGAGCAAGCGCAGTATTTATGAAACCTACGATAGTCGAGTAATGACAAATACAGTCGTTGCACCAGGATCTGATGCAGCAGTTATTCGCCTCCGTCATTCCAATAAAGCTTTAGCAATGACAACAGACTGTAATGCGCGCTATCTCTACCTTAATCCCGAGATTGGTGGACAAATAGCTGTCGCAGAAGCAGCACGAAATATCATTGCTTCAGGTGGGAAACCTTTAGCAATTACGGACTGCCTTAACTTTGGTAATCCAGAAAAGCCAGAACAATTTTACGAGTTAAGCAAGGCATGTGATGGTATTTCGGAATCTTGCCGTGTGTTATCTACTCCGGTCATCTCAGGTAATGTTTCCCTTTATAACGAAACGAACGGTCAAGCTATTTTACCGACACCAATGATTGGGATGGTTGGCTTGATTGAAGATGTGGCACATATTACGACACAAGATTTTAAAGAAACAGGTGACTTAATTTATATTATTGGGGATACTGCCGATGATTTCTCTGGCTCTGAAATTCAAAAAATGATGACAGGAGAGGTTTCAGGTACGCTGAACTTTGATCTGCAAGCTGAAAAAGAAAATCAGGAACGCGTACTAAAAGCAATCCAAGCGGGTCTCATTCAGTCCGCGCATGATTTATCTGAAGGTGGCTTAGCTGTTGCTCTTGTCGAGTCGGCTTTTGCTAATAATAAAGGAATTTCGGTTCATTTTGATGGCAAAGTATCACAACTTTTCTCTGAAAGTCAAGGTCGCTTTATTCTCTCAGTTCGCCCAGAAGATGAAAAGAATTTTGAAGAACTGATGGCAGGGAAAGCAAGCAAGTTAGGGCATGTTACAGACAAGTCAGAAATTAAAATTTCAGCAAAAGATGGTGAAATTTCCCTATCTACTGAAGAAGCGAAAGCGATTTATGAAGGAGCGATTCCATGCCTTATGAATTAAAGTCCTTGAACGAAGAATGTGGCGTTTTTGGTATCTGGGGACATCCTGAAGCTGCACAACTGACTTATTTTGGACTTCATGCCTTGCAACACAGAGGGCAAGAAGGTGCTGGTATTCTGTCAAATAATGATGGGCAACTTCAGCGGCATCGTGATTTAGGCTTGGTAACAGAAGTTTTTCGTCACGAAAAAGATTTACAAAAATTATCAGGGAAAGCAGCTATGGGCCATGTACGCTACGCCACAGCAGGTTCAGCAGAATTAAACAATATCCAGCCTTTTCATTTTAAATTTCAAGACACACAGCTTGGTCTGGCCCATAACGGTAACTTGACCAATGCCGTATCGCTACGACGTGAGTTAGAAGCACAAGGTGCTATCTTTTCTTCAAGTTCAGACACCGAAATTTTGGCGCATCTGATTCGCCGCAGCCATCATCCTGAATTTATGGGAAAAGTAAAGGAAGCCTTGAATACTGTTAAAGGTGGCTTTGCTTATCTCTTGATGACAGAAGATTCAATGATTGCAGCTCTTGATCCTAATGGTTTCCGTCCTTTATCTATTGGGAAAATGGCGAACGGTGCGCTCGTTGTAGCCAGTGAAACCTGTGCTTTTGATGTTATCGGTGCAGAGTTTGTCCAGGAAGTCAAACCCGGTCAGATTATCCAAATTAATGATCAAGGCTTGCATGTTGAGCAGTTTACAGATAAGACCAATACACAAATTTGTTCAATGGAGTATATTTACTTTGCACGTCCGGACAGTGTTATTGCAGGTGTCAATGTTCATACCGCACGTAAACAATCAGGGCGTATCTTAGCACGTGAGGCAAAGGTAGATGCAGATATTGTTATTGGTGTGCCAAATTCTTCACTCTCAGCAGCATCCGGATATGCAGAAGAATCTGGATTACCTTACGAAATGGGCTTGATTAAAAATCAATATGTGGCGCGTACATTTATTCAGCCTACGCAAGAATTAAGAGAACAAGGTGTACGGATGAAGCTCTCGGCTGTTTCCAGTGTAGTCGAAGGTAAAAAGGTTATCATGGTGGACGATTCTATTGTACGTGGAACGACAAGCAGACGAATTGTGCGTTTACTTAAAGATGCCGGCGCTGCTGAAGTTCACGTTGTAATTGCGAGCCCACCGCTTGCTTATCCATGCTTTTATGGTATCGATATTCAAAAGCGAGAAGAGTTGATTGCAGCGGAACACTCAGTCGATGAAATTTGCCAAATCATTGGAGCAGATAGTCTTACTTTTTTAAGCCAAGAAGGATTAGTTGAGGCTATCGGACATGATAATCTGTGTCTGTCTTACTTTGACGGTATATATCCGACGCCACTTTACGATTACGAAGAAAATTACCTGAAATCTTTAGGAGGAAAAAATGTCTAAAAATGCTTATGCAAAGGCAGGAGTTGATGTTGAAGCGGGTTACCAAGTGGTTGATCGCATAAAAAAACACGCCGAAAAAACGAAAAGGCTGGGAGTTCTTGGAGGGCTTGGAGGATTTGGAGCGGCATTTGATCTTTCAAAACTTGATGTTAAGGAACCAGTGCTTATTTCTGGAACAGACGGAGTGGGCACAAAGCTGATGCTGGCTATTGAAGCAGACAAACATGACACGATTGGGATTGATTGTGTGGCCATGTGTGTTAATGATATCGTTGCAGCTGGAGCAGAACCTCTCTACTTTCTTGACTATATCGCTACCGGGAGAAACCATCCGGAAAAGCTCGAAAAAGTAGTCGCAGGTGTTGCCCAAGGATGTTTGCAGTCAGGTGCAGCCCTAATTGGCGGTGAAACAGCAGAAATGCCAGATATGTATGATACAGATGATTATGACCTTGCAGGTTTTGCTGTCGGTATTGCCGAAAAGTCAGCCTTAATTGATGGCTGCAAGAATGTTGAGGCAGGTGATATCTTATTAGGTCTTCCTTCCTCCGGTATTCATTCGAATGGATACTCGCTCGTCCGGAAAATCTTTAAAGATTTTGATAAACAAGAAATTCTTCCTGAGCTGGAACGCCCCCTTGGAGAAGAGTTACTTGAACCCACTCATATCTATGTCCAAGAGCTGTTGCCACTTATAAAGGACAACATGATTAAGGGGATATCACATATTACAGGAGGTGGTTTTTATGAAAATCTTCCGCGAATGTTTAGTGATCAATTAACAGCTGAAATTATAGAAGACAGCTGGGAGATTTTGCCTATTTTCAAAGCTTTGGAGGAATACGGTCAAGTTCCTCATGACGAAATGTTCCAAATTTTCAATATGGGAATTGGTATGGTCCTTGCGGTGGCCCCAGAAAAGGCTGAGGAAGTGAAGCAAAGAGTAAAATGCTACGAAATCGGAAAAATTACTCCTCGTGTGAAACAAGCGGTAATTATAAAATGAGGATTGCCGTTTTTGCCTCGGGATCAGGATCCAACTTTGAAGCTCTTGCTCAAGCTTTTCCCGCTGAAGTTCAGCTCTTATTCTCGGATAAGATTGAGGCTTATGCTCTACAAAGAGCCCAGCAGCTCAAGGTAGCTGCCGTCAGCTTTACCTTAAAATCTTTTGCTGATAAGCAAAGTTATGAAGAAGCCTTAGTTGCTTTGCTCCGTGAACATCAGATTGATTTGATTTGTCTTGCAGGTTATATGAAAATTGTAGGTCCTACTCTTTTGCAAGCTTATGAAGGTCGGATCATTAATATCCATCCATCTTATCTGCCAGCTTTTGCGGGTTCAGCTCATGCGTTAGAGGAATCTTGGCAGGCTCAAGAAGGCTTAGGAATTACCGTTCATTGGGTGGATTCCGGAGTTGATACAGGTAAAATTTTAGCCCAGCAGCAGCTTGATTATTACCCAGAACTCGCCGAATATGAAAAAAAGCTCCATCAAACAGAGCATGAATTGTATATAAAAGTAGTAGAAGAGCTTATCAAAAAATAGTAAGAGCTATTATAAACTTAAAAATAGAAAAGGAATAAAAATGACTAAACGTGCGCTTATCAGTGTGTCGGATAAAAATGGAATTGTTGAATTGGCTGAGTCTTTAAGTAAACTCGGTTTTGAAATTATCTCAACTGGCGGAACTAAAAAAGCTTTGGATGAAGCAGGAATTGCAACCTTAGCGATTGAAGAAGTGACGCAGTTTCCGGAAATGATGGATGGACGTGTGAAAACATTACATCCAATGATTCATGGTGGACTTTTGGCACGACGTGATTTGGACAGCCATCTAGCTGCCTTAGAAGAGCACAATATTACACCCATTGACTTGGTTGTTGTCAATCTTTATCCTTTCAAAGAGACACTCTTGTCAGGAGCTGATCATCAAACAATTGTCGAGAATATTGATATTGGTGGTCCTTCAATGTTACGTTCTGCAGCAAAAAATCATGCAGACGTTACTGTTCTTGTTGATCCCACAGACTATGCTGCAGTGCTCCAAGAATTCGAAAAAGCTGGGGAAACCAGCTTAGAGCTTCGTCAACGTTTGGCTGCCAAAGTTTTTCGACATACTGCTGCTTATGATGCACTCATTGCACAACATTTAACAGAAAAGTTTTCTGATCATGAGGAAAAACCTGAAAAGTTGACACTGACCTATGATTTAAAACAAGGGATGCGTTATGGTGAAAATCCACAACAAGATGCAGATTTTTATGAAAATGCCCTTCCAACTGCCTATTCGATTGGGCAAAGTGTGCAATTACACGGTAAAGAATTATCTTACAACAATGTGCGTGATGCAGATGCAGCCTTGCAAATTGCGCGTGATTTTACGGAGCAACCAACTGTTGTGGCGCTTAAGCACATGAATCCTTGCGGCATTGGTCAAGGGGAGACGATTGAGCAAGCTTGGGATTACGCTTATGAAGCAGACCCTGTTTCAATCTTCGGAGGTATTGTCGTTTTAAATCGTCCAGTTGACCCAAAAACAGCTGAGAAAATGAGCAAAATCTTTTTAGAAATCATTATTGCACCGGCATTTTCTGATGAAGCACTAACAATTTTAACGAAAAAGAAAAATATCCGTTTGCTTACGCTTGATTTTGAACAAATTGGTGCATCAGAAAAAGAAGCGATGATTACAGGTGTGCTTGGAGGTGTCTTAGTACAGGAGCAAGATGTTGTTGCAGAACAAGAAGAAAGTTGGACAGTAGCAACGCAAGCTCAACCAGATACAAAACAATGGGAAGCGCTAAAATTTGCATGGAAAGCGGTCAAATATGTGAAGTCTAACGGTATCATTGTCACAAATGAACATCAAACACTTGGGGTTGGGCCAGGTCAAACCAACCGTGTAGCTTCAGTGAAAATAGCAATTGAAGCAGCGCAGGAAAAAGATCTAGATAATGCTGTGCTTGCCTCTGATGCTTTCTTCCCCTTTGCAGATAATATTGATGAGATTGCCAAATCTGGCATCAAAGCGATTGTCCAACCAGGTGGTTCCGTTCGCGATCAAGAAGTCATTGAAGCCTGTGACAAGTATGGCATCACGATGATCTTTACAGGTGTGAGACATTTCCGTCACTAATAAAAAAAGCTAGACGAGAGTTTAGCTTTTTTTATTAGTGTTTCTGCCGTCTCGAAAACTCAGTAAAGCGAAACTTATCTACCTGATGTCGGCTTTCCGTATACTGGAAAACATTATTATTGGCGAGATAAACATGACTGCGGACGCTCACGACATGGCGGTCCTTAGGGTTCAAATCCAAATAAGTTTTATCTTCATCATTGACAAAATCAATTGTGATTTCTTTTTGAGCATATGAAATATCAAGATGAACATGATCTTCGAGGTAAGCATATAGAGAAGACTTTACTTTTTCTCTGGTCATATCAGGTGCTGCAGAAGCTAAAATATAGTCGCGGTCTAGGATAACGAACTGCTCATCAATATTTCGTCGGCGGAGGATATGAAAAGCTTGAGAGCCTTCTTCAAAAAAAGAAAGTTCTGAGAGGTCTTTATCTACAGTTATTTTTTCAAAAATTAATATTTCAGTGGTTGAGCTGAAGTTTAAAGAATCTTTGAGCTCTTTGAAAGAAGTTAATCCTGAAATGGGGAACATCAATCTCTCTCTTGGAATAACAATGGAGCCAAAGCCGTGACGGCGTTGAATAATCCCGTTTTCTTCCAAGATTTTGAGTGCTTGTCGTACCGTTGCACGGCTTGTTTGATAGAGCACTGTAAGCTGGTTTTCACTGGGCAAGAGCTCATTTTCGGGATATCTTCCTTCATGAATTTTTTTCTCCAAATCCCGAAGAATAATTTCGTACTTTTTCATAACCTAAGTGTAACAAAAAAGCACTTTAAGTTAAAGTAAAAATATAACCGCTTGCAAAACCGCTTTCATTTTGCTATTATAAACTTGTACGTACAAGTTGTAGTTTGTTTTTATTAAAGGAGAATAAAAATGTTTGGTTTTGGAAAGAAAAAAAGTGTAAGTGAGGACAAGAACCTTTATACACCTTTAGCGGGTACAGTTATTGATTTGGAAAAGGTTTCCGACCCTGTATTTGCCAAAAAAGTTATGGGGGAAGGTTATGCCATTGAACCCACCAGTAGTGACATTGTCAGTCCAGTAGCAGGAGAAGTCAGTCTAGTACAAGGACATGCTATCGGCTTCACGCGCGCAGATGGTTTAGAAGTGTTGCTTCATCTAGGAATTGATACAGTAAGTTTAAATGGACAACCTTTTCAGATTAAAGTTAAGGTGGGCGATATAGTCGACGGCGGCGATGCTCTGGGACAGGTCAATTGGAAAGAAGTGGAAGCAGCGGGTTTACCACTTACGAGTATGGTTTTAATTACAAATACAAATGAAAAGCTCGATAGTCTTACCGTTAAAAAAGGAATTGCTCAAGCAGGTGATCTGTTGGGCCAAGCAACTGCAAAATAAAAGGAGAAATCATGGCAGATTACAAAAAATTAGCAACAGAAATTATTGCTGCTGTTGGTGGTGAGGAAAATATCACAAAGGTGATTCACTGTATCACACGCTTACGTTTCTATTTAGTCGACAAAGAAAAAGCAGACGATAAAAAACTTGAAGCAATGGATGGTG
>DWTS01000051.1:0-18896 GCA_018250615.1 Oechydrus chersis rufus | reverse complement strand
TGGCGGATTCTATTCCGGAGATAACATCTTTGGTTCACGGTGTGTTGAGGCAACAATTACGCTATATTAATCATGACCCTTATGCCAATGCTTTTAATAAAGAACCAACAGACAATCACTATAGTCAAGATGTCTCCAATGTTCAAATATCGCCTTTAGTCTGGGAAAGAAAATTTGAGATTGACTCCTTGTGTGCACCGTTATTCCTGGCTTATCAACTCTTCAAGCATACAGGCTATAGCGAACACCTTAAGGAAGATTATTGGGCAACAGTTGAACTTGTTCTCGACACTTTTATTACGGAGCAACATCATGAAAGCTCAGACTATATTTTTAAAAGAACAAATTGCCCGCCATCCGATACACTATCTCATGAAGGACGTGGAGAACCAATTGGTTATACAGGTATGGTCTGGAGCGCCTTTAGACCGAGTGATGATGCGTGTAAGTACGGTTATTTTATTCCAGGGAATTGCTTTATCTTAGTGGTTTTGGGTCAACTTCTAGAGCTGCTTCCGGAGCATCACTCTCCAAGATTAAAAAGAAAAATAAAGAAACTGCAAGAAGAAATAACAGAAGGAATTCAAACTTATGGTCTAGTTTCGTCTGAAAAAAATCCTTATTATGCCTATGAGGTTGATGGTTTAGGTAAACAACTCTTTATGGATGATGCAAATGTGCCAAGTCTACTTTCCTTGCCTTTCCTCGGCTATTGTGAAACAGAAGATCCGCTTTATACAAAAACGAGAGAAAAATGCTTAAGTGAAGAAAATCCTTATTATTATGTGGGACAATATTTGCATGGCATCGGTAGCCCACATACGCCGCCACGTTATGTATGGCCAATAGCTTTAGCTATGGAAGGATTGACAACAAACGATATAGACAAAATGAAAAAACAGATAGAGACAATCGTTGCTACAGATGGTGGAACTGGTCAGTGCCATGAGGGGATTGATGTGGACAATCCAAATAATTACACTCGCGAATGGTTCTCTTGGTCAAACATGACCTATTGTCAATTGGTTTTTCGGTACTTAAAGTTTAGTCAAAACAAATAAAATTTTTAAAAATGTTTTCTTAAGGAGGAGGCAAGATGAAAAAAATGAAACGCTATATTTTGGGTTTGCTTACAGTTGGACTTGGTATGCTTATTTTTGGTCCAATCTCTGCGCAGGCACAAGAAGACAGCCAGCAAGCGAAAACTATGGTCTACTACCGTGCATGGCGTGATAAGGAAATGAAAGGTGTCAATACCAGCCTTACAGACGAAAATTGGTTAAGCATGGATGATATTCCTTATGGAATTGATATTGTCAATGTTTTTAGCTATGTCCCTCAAGGTCAAGAAGATGCCGCTGCCCCCTTTTTTGAAAAGCTTAAAAAGTCTTATGTCCCCAACTTACATGCTCGAGGTGTAAAGTTGACTAAGGCAATAGATTATTCAGAGCTTTTAAAAATTCCATATGCAGGCAACTTTCCAACCCCAGAAGAATTTGATGCTTATGCGAATCAATTGTTAGACGAGCATGTACGCCAATACGGACTTGATGGCTTAGATATTGACATGGAAACGTATCCAAGTACTACAGATATTGCTCTGTCAAATGGTGTTATTCGAGCATTATCAAAATATATTGGGCCTCTCGCAAAGAACAGAACTGTATTTGTTTATGATACCAATGGCTCCAATCTCAATCCTTTGAAAGACGTTGCTGACAGTTTTACATATCTTGGTTACCAACAATATGGGTCAGATGACACACGCACAGCCAGAGCAATAAAAGATTATACCGGGGTAACTCCAAAAGAACAATTTATGCCTGGTTTAGCCTTTCCGGAAGAGCAAGACCGTAATAGATGGTACGATGCTAAAGAACCTTACGAAGAAAGTAATATTTACAAAGTAGCAAAATATACAGCAGAAAATAAACTGTATGGCATGTTTCTTTATGCCTTAGACCGTGATGGAAGAACATATAACAATTTTGATCTAAATCATATTGTGCCTTCTAACTTCCTTTGGACGAAAACAGCCATTTTACAGGCCAAAGGCTTTACTCTCCAAGAGACAAAAAATATAGCACTACATCATTGGGAGCGTGTTGGACAAGGAGCAGAGAATTATCAAACCGTTTTAAATAGAATTAATCAAGCTCGGTCAATTTATGAAGTTAATAAAGTCTTGCTTGGATCAAGCGATAACTTTGCCAATGACGGTGTAAGTCCTCAATATGACCCAATGTATGAATTACAACTCATGAAATAGACTTCCGTTTTTGAATAAAAAATAGATGAGATTCTAGGAAATTTTACTTTTTCTAGGGTCTGTTTTTGAAAAAGTATAAATCCTTCTATTTGAGAAGAAGGAAAGTAGAAGGAGCAGAACAATGAAAATAGAATTTCCAAAAGACTTTTGGTGGGGCGCAGCGACAAGTGGTCCACAAACTGAAGGACGTTTCAAGAAAAAACACGACAATGTTTTTGATTATGACTTTGATCATTTTAGTGAACGATTTTGGGGCTCAATTGGTCCAGATACTGCCAGTAATTTTTACAATGATTTCGAAGAAGATATCCGTTTGATGCAGAAAGCTGGACTCAACAGTATTAGAACAAGTATTCAGTGGTCCAGACTTATTGAGGATTTTGAGACTGGGAAGACTAATCCTCAAGCAGTGGCATTTTATAACCGCGTAATCGATACTTTCTTAGCTGCCGGAATTCGGCCCATGATGAACTTACATCACTTTGATCTGCCTGTAGAGCTTCTCCATAAATATGGCGGATGGGAAAATAAAAAAGTGGCGCTACTCTTTGCTCAGTTTGCGGAGCAATGTTTCCGCTTATTTGGCGACCGAGTAACGGAGTGGTTTACACATAATGAGCCAATAGTAGTTGTTGAATGTGGCTATCTTTTAGGTTTCCATTATCCCGATCTTAAAGATGGTAAAAAAGCAGTTCAAGTTGCCTATAATCTGCAGTTAGCTTCCAGTTTAGCGATTGAAAGATTTAGAAAAATTAATAAGAATACCCAAGCTCAGATTGGGATCATTCTCAACTTAACGCCTAATTATGCTAAGGACGAGGAAATACAGAACCTCAGAGCGGCTCACTTTGCTGATTTATGGCAAAACCAACTGTTTTTAGATGCTTCAGTAAAAGGACATTTCCCACAAGAACTCGTTAACATTTTAGAGCGTGATGGTGTATTGTGGGAAAGCACTACTGAAGAGCTTGAGGTGATAAAGCACAATACGGTGGATTTTTTAGGCGTCAATTATTACCACCCAAGTCGAGTCCAAGAGCCAGAGTTTTCAAGTGACAGTTTGGCTCAGGATTGGTTACCTGAAAAATATTATGCATCCTTTAACAAAAGAGGCGTGCGTATGAATGCAGACAGAGGCTGGGAGATTCACCCACAGACGATTTATAAAATAGCAAAAACGATACAAAAGGACTATAATAACATTCCTTGGTTCATCTCCGAAAATGGAATGGGTGTTGAAAATGAAGCGCGTTTTGAGGATACAAGTGGTGTTATCCAAGATGATTATCGTATTCAATTTATGACGGAACATCTTTACTATTTACACCAAGCAATGGTCGAAGGTTCAGCTTGTTTAGGTTATCATACATGGACACCAATAGATTGCTGGAGTTGGCGTAATTCCTATAAAAACCGCTATGGATTAATTTCTCTAGATATTCACAGACAAATCAAGAAACTAAAAAAATCAGCACATTGGTATCGTAAAGTTTCAGAAAGCTCAAGTGTTGACATTGAAGAAGCACTGTTACAAAAACTGAAAGAGGATAAATAATGGCACTGATAACAATTGATGTTGGTGGAAGCAACATTAAATATAGTCTTTTCTCTGAAGGGAAATTAGGAGAAGTCAAGTCGAAACAAACCCCCGATAATCTCGAAGATTATTACAGCTGTCTGAAGGATATTGTGAGTGAAATGAGACAAGAGAGGACAAATATTACTGGTGTTGCGATGAGCTCTCCTGGAGCGGTGAATCAATCAACAGGCTATATTGAAGGATTCAGCGCATTGCCTTATATTCACGGCTTTAATATCCAACACGCGTTAGAAGAAAAGTTAGGCTTAACTTTGACTATTGAAAATGATGCCAATTGTGCTGCTCTTGCCGAAGTTGCTTTTGGAGCAGCAAAGCATCTAAAAAATGTACTTTTTCTAGTACTTGGCACAGGAGTAGGTGGAGCTGTTGTTCTCAATGGAAAAATTCAACACGGGAAACATCTTTTTGGTGGTGAATTTGGTTTTATGTTGATGGATGAAAAACATACTTTTTCGGAACTGGGAACAGCAGTAAACATGGCAAAGCGTTACAATCAACGGCGTAATACAAATGTGACAGGTCAAGAAGTCTTTAGGAGAGCTATGCAAGAAAAGGATATTCTTGCACAAGAGGAGATGGAACGCTTTACATTTAATGTTGCTAAAGGTATTTATAATCTCCAGTATGCTTTTGATCCTGAACTCATTGTCATAGGTGGGGCAGTTTCACAAGCGGAGTGGCTGGTTCCAGAACTTAACAAACAGCTGAACAAAATAATTAAGACTTTAGAAATACCGCCTTTTTTGCCTGAGATTAAGGTTTGCCACTATCGTAATTCAGCCAATCTCATAGGTGCAGCCGTAAATTTTCAACAAAATAAGAGATAAAATAAAAGACATAGAAAACTATGTCTTTTTTAATAGAAGCATTAAATTTGATTATATACCCTATAGGGTATATAATGGTGCTATAAACAAAATAAAGGAAATAGTAAATGCGAACAATTACAATGCAAGAATTAATAGAAGTAATGAAGGACAAATCTGATATTATTGATGTGCGAGAAGCTTATGAATATGAAGCTGGACATGTACCAACAGCACGTAATCTCCCCATGAGTGAAATCGAAAACCGTATTGCCGAAGTTAATGTTGGAAGCTATATTATCTGTCAATCAGGTGCACGCTCAGCACAGGTGACACAATGGCTCGCTGCAAATGACATCGACGCTATTAATGTCTTGGGCGGTACAAATGCTTGGGACGGTTGTTTGGCCAGTAAGGAGAACTGATGTTTGGATTATTTACTAAAATTAAAAGTATAACAACAACAGAGCTTGCTACACATCTGAGAAATAATCAGACAAAAGAAGAAGTTATAGATGTGCGAGAACCTTATGAATATAAAAAAGGGCATATTAGAGGAGCTATAAACATCCCTTTAGGGCAAGTTTCTGGTGCATCACTAGTATCCGGCAAAAAGTATTTTGTGATTTGTCAATCAGGGATGAGATCGAAAAAAGCCTCTAAAATACTTTCAAAAATGAACTACAACGTAACAAACGTGACCGGGGGTATGTTGTCATGGCATGGTAAAGTGACACGAAAAGATTAAAAAGCTAAAAGCAGAAAAGTTCAGAGGGATTAACAAGTCTCTCTCTTTTTTTGATATAATACATTTATGACTTATCAAGTAAAAATAATATACCCTAAAGAAGAAGCCCTTGAGAGCAATAAATTAACAGAACGTACATTTAATGAATACATGGATGACTTGGAAGCAGAAGAAGTCATTAAACAGTATGAGCAACTTCTAACTGAAGGTTATTCTATTTCAGTTAACTTTTTCCCGCCACAAGTAGACAAAGAAGGTAGCGAACAAGATCCATTTAAAATTGCGGAGAGTTTTGAACTTGCTGGTATAACTTATAAAGCAACGTTGAAACTCAAAGCTTCAGGAACTTATGAAGATATGGTGAAAATTGCTAAAATGATTGAGCAACAAGGCTATGATTACAGCATCACTGTCAAACTTCAGATTAATGAAAATTCGCCCGTCGATTTTGAGAAAGAAAGTTCATGGTTTGATTCCGAATATGCAAAATATACGGTATTGCCTAAGGCAAGTAGCCAAGACATTTCAGATCTCCGCTCACTTTATGATATCTTATCCGAAGAACACTATAAGGTAAGCATTAATCTTAAAGCTAAAGTCAAAAAAGATGATGACGATAGCTTCGCCAGTCAGTTGGCAGCCTATCCTGCAGAAACTTTAGTCACCTTTAAATTATCGGATGCTACAGTATAATTTTATTTTACATAAATAAAAATATGTAAACCAAAATTAAAAAGTGTCTGGGCTTAATTCTTAATAATGAGTTAGATGGTCTTTAGATAGTTTTACATAAATAAAAAAGAACACAGGAATGCTCTTTTTTTATTTTTTCTTATTTTTCAATGCAGAATAACTTACAAAGAGTCCCAGAATTACTAATACGAAGAACATGACTAGAATGACTGATGTTCCAAATTGAGTGCCTTCTTTAAACCCTTGAGCGTGTTGAAAGACAGAGAGAATGTTGGCTACCAAAGCAGTTGCAATGGCTCCGATAAATTGCTGTGATGTATTAACCAATGCATTTCCGTCTGAGAGCTCTTCCGATGAAAGTGTGCTTAAACTGCTGGTCATTAAGTTGCTGTAGGAAACACCCAGCCCAAGCATCATAACGATATGCGCAATCAATAATAAAATAAGTGATTGCGTTGGTAGGAAAACAAAAAGTAAAATGATACCAAAGCTTGCAGTTAATAAACCAAAGGTGATTGGTTTATTCGCACCAACCTGATCCAAGATTTTCCCAGAAATCGGAGCGAGGATTGCTCCGACAAGAGCTCCTGGAAACATAAAGAGTCCAGCCACAGCAGAGCTATATCCCGCAGAAACTTGGATAAAGTTAGGTAAAATAAAGGATAGACCTAAAAGAAGACCTTGATAAACCAGAAGCGTAAAGAGAAGTGCAACAAATTTATGATGACGTAATATAGCTAATTCGATCAGTGTTTCTTTACGATTATAATAAACAAAGAGTAGGGCACTTAAAATACCAACAATAAAGAGAATTACAAAGGTCAGAATTTGCTCGGCGCTCAAGGCAGAAATGAAGACGAAAAACATGACAGAAAGTGCCAAAACTGGTCGAAGTGCCAGTTTTTTTGTCGTTTGTTTTTTCTCTTCTGGAAGTGAAGAAAGACCAATAATTAGGGATACAACGATTAATGGAAGTAAAAAGATGTAAATATAGCGCCAATCCAATGCGTTTGAGATGATACCACCATAAGTTGGCCCAATGGCCGGTGCAATTGATGTTGTCACTGTTCCTAATCCCATCATCATACCACGTTTTTCAAGCGGCGCCTTGGTTAAGATAAGGTGGAACATTAAAGGCAAAGCAATACCGGTTCCGACACCTTGTAAAAGGCGTCCGGCCAGCAAGAGGGTAAAGTTAGGTGAAAAGCAATTAATCAGGACACCAAGGAAGAAAAGAAGATTCCCAGATATAAAGAGCTTACGAGACGAGAAGCGCTGATTAAAGTACGAAGACAAAGGAATAATAATCGCAATTGCTAATAGGTAAATAGTGGTCACCCACTGTATCTTGGAAGTACTTAGCCCAAACTCAGTAATTAATTGGGGGAAGGTCACGTTCATCGCTGTTTCAATTAATACACCTGAAAAAGACAAGAGCCCGGTAGCAATGACAGCACCTAAGAGATGAAATTGTTTGTTTTTATTCATGCAGTTAAATGTCCTCCTAATTTAAACAAAAAGAGGCAAAATTATTATCCTAAAATAATAATTTCGCCTCTGTATAATATCAACATAAATCTATGTTATCTGTACGAAAGTTATAACTTTTCTATTATAACTTCTATGATAAAAAAATGCAACTGTAAATATGAAAGGTAAGCCTAAGAAATCTAATTGAAATGTTTTTGTTATTTAACCATCAAAAATTTAACCTGTATTTATTACTTAATTATTGATATTTTGAGGAAAAGGAGTTATTATATAGTTGTGTTTACAAACGTAAACAATTCGAGCAAGTGAGTTTCACTTCCTACAATAGAAATAAAATGGAGAAGACAAGATGATTAAATTTTACTACACTCCCTCATGTACCAGCTGTCGGAAAGCAAAAGTTTGGTTAGAAAACCACAATCTGGAATACACAGAGTATAACTTATTTGCTGATCCTTTGACAGAAGAGGAGATTGGTGAATTGTTAGCTAAAACAGAAAACGGCACTGAAGATCTTATTTCAACACGTTCACAAGCATTTAAAAATTTAAACGTCAATGTAGAAGATATGACTGTTAAAGAGTGGACAAAATTCATCTCACAACATCCGGAGCTTCTTCGCCGACCACTTTTAGTGAAAGGTCCACAGCTCCAAGCTGGATTTAATGAAGATCAATTGCGCAGTTTCTTTTCGAGAGAATATCGTCAAATTGAATTACAAGAAACAAAGAGCGCAGTAGCTTAAAGTACAAACTTGAAAAAATAATAGAAAAGAAAGAGGAAATAACCATGGCATATGTTACTAGTAATGATGAACAAAAAGTAGAAATCGTAAATATTGCTTCGCTTGAGAGACGTGTAAAAGATCGTATGGAAGCTCAAGGGAATAAAGGTGCCTTTGGTTATATTCGTGGTGGCGCAGAGGATGAGTGGACAATGCGAGAAAACACAGCTTCCTTTAATACTAAAACAATCTCTCCTCGTGTGTTACGGGGAATTGATTCTGCAGACTTGAGAACCAGCATTTTTGGAATTGATCTTAAAACACCGATTATACAAGCTCCGGTGGCTGCACAAGGTTTAGCTCATATGGAAGGAGAGGTTGATACAGCTAAAGCCATGGAAGAAATGGGATCACTTTTCTCTATTTCAACTTATGGTTCAACATCTGTGGAAGATGCAGCAGCAGCAGTTAATGGAGCACCGCAATTTTTTCAACTTTATATGAGTAAAGATGACCAATTTAATCAGTTCTTGCTTGAAAAAGCTGTAAAATCTGGAGTTAAAGCGATTATCTTAACTGCTGACTCTACACTAGGTGGATATCGAGAAGAAGATGTGATTAATCATTTCCAATTTCCACTTCCAATGCCAAATCTGGCAGCATTTTCTGAGTCGGATGGCGTAGGAAAAGGTATTTTTGAAATTTATGCGGAAGCAAAACAAGGTCTCGTTCTCTCTGACATTCAAAAAATTAAAAACTGGACAAATCTTCCTGTTATCGTGAAAGGTATTCAAGATCCAGTTGATGCGATGGAGGCTATTGCAGCTGGTGCTGATGGTATTTGGGTATCTAATCACGGAGGTCGCCAGCTTGATGGAGGACCAGCTTCCTTTACCGTCCTTCCAAGAATTGCACAAGTGGTCAATAAACGTGTCCCAATTATTTTTGATAGTGGTGTACGTCGTGGGGAGCATGTCTTCAAAGCTTTAGCTAGTGGTGCAGACCTTGTCGCTATTGGTCGTCCCGTACTTTACGGCTTAAACTTAGGTGGGAAAGAAGGTGTTAAATCAGTGTTTGAACATCTTAATAAAGAATTATCGATTACCATGCAATTAGCTGGTGCTAAAGATATTGAAGCTATCAAAAACACTGACTTACTTTAAATTTGAGTAAGTTAAATCAACAAGTGTATCGAAAATCCTCTCTTAAAAAGTTATTTTTCGGGTATCTTTACCTTTTCAGACTATTTCGTAGTATAATTAAGATATATTGAAATGAAAAGGCTTTCGCTAGAGAGCAGCAATTCGTCATCTAATTTTCGGTCACTCATATTTTAAGTTTTTAGAAATGAGAGGAAATAGTAATGGTAGAAACAATAAAAGCTGGTGTTGCAGCAGTTAAAGTTCTTGAAAATTGGGGAGTAAAAGATATTTATGGTCTGCCAGGTGGCTCCATTAATTCTTTGATGGATGCCCTCTTAGAAGAAAAAGAGCGTATTCATTTTGTTCAGGTCCGTCATGAAGAAGTGGGTGCGATGGCTGCAAGTATGCACGCTAAATTTACAGGACATATCGGTGTAGCCTTCGGTTCTGCAGGACCTGGGGGAACACACTTAATGAACGGTTTATATGATGCAAAAGAAGATCATGTTCCTCTGTTGGCAATTATTGGTCAATTTGGCACTACTGGAATGAATATGGATACTTTCCAAGAAATGAATGAAGATCCTATTTATGCTGATGTTTCAGTCTACCATCGTGTGGTCATGACCGCACAATCGCTTCCTCATATTATTGACGAAGCGATTCGTCAAGCCTACAGCAAAAGAGGTGTGGCTGTAGTTCAACTTCCTGTTGATTTGGGTTGGCAAGAAATTGAAAAAGATTCATGGTTTGATGCAAGTCAAGCTTATATCCAACCGGAACTTGCTGAACCCAAGCAAGAGACTATTGAGCAAGCGATGCAAATTTTACAAAATGCTGAACGTCCTGTCATTTTCTCTGGTATCGGGATGCGTGGCGCAGGGACTGAACTTATGGAGCTTTCAAGAAAAATTAAAGCCCCAGTAATGGTTTCCGCACTGGCTATTGATATTGTGGATGATGACTTTGAGGCTTTTCTTGGATCGCCTACTCGAGTTTCAAGAAAACCAGCTAATGATGCTATTGCAAACGCAGATACGGTTTTAATGCTGGGAACGAATCAACCTTTTATCGATGTTACGAATATGTTTGAACATGTGAAACACGTGATTCAAGTAGATATCGATCCTGCAAAACTAGGCAAACGACAACGGACAGAACTCAGCATTTTAGCAGATGCTAAAAAAGTTGTGAAAGCTCTCTCTCAGCAAATGAAGGAAAAAGAAGAGACACCTTGGTGGCGTGCTAATGTAAAAAATATCGCTAACTGGAAAAATTATACGCAAACCCTTGAAGAAGATAAAGAAAATCCGTTGAATCTTTATCAGGTCTATCATGCTATTAATAAAGTCGCGAAAAAGGATGCACTTTTTTCCACTGATGTTGGAGATGTTACGATGACATCTGTTCGTCATTTGCATATGGGTAAAGGTCAACTTTGGCGCACTTCTGGTTTATTTGCGACAATGGGTGTTGGGCTTCCCGGTGCGATTGCGGCCAAGTTAGATTTCCCTAATCGTCAAGTGTGGTCACTTTCAGGTGATGGTGCTTTTTCAATGGTTATGCAAGATTTAGCAACTCAAGCTCAAGAAAAGTTACCAATTATTAATGTCGTTTTCTCTAATCAACAGTTTGGTTTTATCAAAGATGAGCAAGAAACGACTAATAAAGGTTATCTTGGGGTGGAATTTACTGGGATTGATTTTGCAAAAGTTGCTGAGGCAATGGGCGTTCATGGCTTTACAGTTAACAAAGTCGAAGAGTTGGACAATATTTTTGCCCAAGCAATGAAGTTGGTTGAATCAGGCTTACCTATACTTATTGATGCTAAAATTACGGGTGAAAGTCCTATTCCAGTGGAACGTCTGCAGCTTGATCCTAAACAATATCCACAAGAAACTATAGATGCTTTCAAAGAACGTTTCCATGCTGAAAAATTACAACCTTTTGCTGTTTATATGGAGGAAGAAGGTTTAGTTGAGGCAGGAAAGGCGACAGACTTGGGAGGCTTCTAATCACATTAAGGGAGAAAATGGACAATTCAAAAATTAATAATCAAGCAACAACTGATGAAAACTTGGAGCAAGCAGGTTACCGACGTTATCGTGGTAAGGAAATGGATATCTATTATAATGCTCAAATTTGCGAGCATGCAGGAGAATGCGTACGTGGTAATGCAGCTGTCTGGGAAGTGGGGCGCAGACCATGGATTATCCCAGACAATGGAGAAAAATTTGATAATCAAGAGATTATCAATCGTTGTCCATCTGGTGCACTAAAATTTATCAAATAAAAAGAAGAAAAGAGGAAGACTATGAAAACTGTTGAAGAAGACAACAACATTATCTTGTACAATGACAATAATAAACGCATCGGCGAGATGACGTTTATGAGAATGGGCAATAATATTGTTATCACTCATACAGGTGTTGCTATTGAATATCGAGGCCAGGGTCTTGCTCAACTACTTTTAAAGGCAGGAATTGAGAAAGCACGTAAAGAAAATCTCAAACTTCAAGCGACTTGCCCGTATGCGGCAAAGTATTTTAGAACCCACAAAGAAGAATTACAAGACGTTTTAAAATAGGAAAAACAAGTCAAAACATTCGCGTTTTGGCTTTTTTCCTATTATGATGGATTTAAGAGAAAGTTGGAGGAGCAGATATGGAAAAATATGACTATATTATTATCGGTGCAGGACCTGGAGGGAATGCACTAGCTTATGCACTCAAAGAGCAGGGAGCATCTGTCCTAATTGCGGAAAAGGATAAATGGGGGGGAACGTGCCCGAACTATGGTTGTGATCCCACAAAGATTATGATGGCACTTGTCGAAGCAAAGTATAAAGCAGAAAATCTCGTATCTGCTGGTTTACACGGTAACCTTAGAATTGATTGGCAAGAAATGCTAGCTCGAAAAAGAGCATACAGTGATGCCATTCCTTCAAGCACTAAACAAGGATTGAAAAGCGCAGGCATTAAGACTGTTTATGGCTCGGCAAGTTTTCAGACCGATGGACATCTAGATGTCGGGGATAAGGCATACTTTGCGGATAACTATATCCTAGCAACTGGTGCACGACCAAGGGTTTTGGATATTCCGGGTAATGAGTTTTTACTGACTTCCAATGACTTCTTAGAGCTAGAGGAACTTCCCAAACGTCTTGTTTTCTTAGGTTCGGGTTATGTCTCACTTGAATTAGCGCAAATCGCTAATGCAGCGGGAGCTGAGGTTTCTGTTCTCACACACGGTGCACTAAAAATTCGAGGTTTCGCGGATGAATTTGCAGCCTCGTATATTAAGCAATTACAAAAGGAAGGCATTTCCTTTATTGATAATTTTTCGCCTGAAAGGCTTGAACAAACTGACTCAGGAATCAAAATCACTAGTGAAGACAATCGCAAAGTCACTGCTGATGGTGTTATCTCAGCAGTCGGGCGTATTCCAAATATTGAAGACCTAAATCTCGACGCTGTCGGTGTAAAAACAACGGCTAAAGGTATTGAAGTTAATGAATTTTTACAAACTAATAATCCAAATATATATGCTATCGGAGATGCTTTAGATAAAAAGCAACCCAAACTAACCCCTGTTTCAGGTTTTGAAGCCAGATACCTTGCACGTTATTTTGCACAGGACGGTGAAATTGAAGGTATCAAATATCCGGCCATTCCTACTGTTATTTTTGGATCTAGCAAACTCGCCCAAATTGGTCAAACCAAAATTCTTGATAAAGAAAATGAGCGAAACATAGATATGACGGATTGGTATACCTATAAACGCATAGCTGATCCTCTTTCAAAAATTAATGTTATTGTAAATGATAAAAATGAAATTCTTGGAGCGACACTTCTCTCGACAGTGGCAGAAGAACTTGTAAATATCTTGAATTTCTGTATTAATCAAGCTATTAATTTGGACAAATTTCAAAATATGATCATGGCCTATCCCACAATTGCTAGTGATTTATTCTATCTTTATGACTAAAAAGCAGAAAGAGCCAAGGTTGAGGCTCTTTTTTTACGTTTTTTAATTAATCTAATAATTTTTAGTTTATGCTTGACATATTTACAGCAAGCGATTACAATAGTTAAGTAATATGTGAGAACGTTTCCACATTATGTCACAAGGAGGTCTATTGGCTACAATCAAACAGGTTGCCTCGAAAGCTGGCGTTTCCGTGTCTACAGTTTCAAGATATATCACACATAACGGATATGTTAGCGCAGAAGCAGAGGTAAAGATTAAAAATGCGATTCAAGACTTGAATTACTCACCAAATATCTCGGCTCAGTCTCTAAAAAGTAAAAAAAGTAACTTGGTCGGTCTTTTATTGCCTGATATCTCTAATCCCTTCTTTCCAATGTTGGCGAAAGGAGTGGAAGAATTTCTTAGAGAAAAAGGCTACCAACTAATTTTAGGGAATGTTAGTGAAGATCGTGAAATCATCAAGTCCTATCTTCAGTTTTTAGTTCAAAGCAATGCTGCTGGTGTCATCACAACGGTTGACTTTAAGGAAGAATTTCCTGAGTTTGATTTACCTGCAGTAACTGTGGATCGTGTAGGTAAGAAAAGTGAATTTGGTGTCTTCTCTGACAACAGCCACGGCGGATTTCTGGCTGCCAAGGCTGTAGTAGAAGCAGGAGCACAGCAGATTGCAGTTGTTCGAGGACCATTGACAACGGATAATACGAATGAACGCTTTAGTTCTAGTATTACCTACTTAAATCAAGCAGCGGTGGACTATCAAGTTTTTCAAAGTATGAGCTATGATTTTTTGGAAATCCAAGCGGAAGCAGAAAAACTTCTCAAAGAACAAAACACTCTTGATACGATTATTCTGCCTTCTGATGTTCATGCGGTTGCATATATGCAGGAGATTCATCGCATAAATAAACGTATTCCTGAAGATATCCAACTGATTGGTTATGATGATATTTTGATGAGCAAATACGTTTATCCCGCTCTTTCAACAATTCATCAACCCGCTTATGAAATGGGGCATGAAGCGGCCCAATTAATTTATAAAATGGCAAACCATCAGCCAATTGACCAAAAACAGATTAAACTTAAAGTTTCTTATGTTGAACGTGACAGTACAAGAAAAATAAAGGAGAACTAAAATGAATAAGATCACAATTATTGGCAGTATCAACCTAGATACAACTTTGAGAGTAAGCAATATGCCGAAACCAGGTGAGACTTTACATGCTAAAGAACATTTTACTGCCGGTGGCGGTAAAGGTGCCAACCAAGCGGTAGCAGCAAAGCGTTCTGGCGCTGATACTTTCTTTATTGGTGCCATTGGTAAAGACGGTGCTGGACAAATGATGCGTGAACTTTTAGAGTATGAAGATATAGATACTTCAGCTGTCCAACTCTTAGAAAGCCAATCTACAGGTCAAGCCTTTATTACCGTGGATGATTCTGGTGAAAACAGCATTATGATTTTCTCAGGGGCGAATAATGCATTTACACCGGATCACGTTGAAAACTCAAAGCATATTATTGCCAACAGCGATTTTTTGATTGCCCAATTTGAAAGTGCCCTTGAAAGTACAGTTACTGCCTTTAAGCTTGCTAAAGAAAATAATGTTAGAACTATTCTTAATCCCGCACCTGCGAGAACGGATATTCCACAAGAGCTCTTAGCTACAACCGATATCATTGTTCCCAATGAAACTGAAGCTGAACTTATAACTGGAATAAAAGTAGAAGATGAGCATAGTCTAAAAGCTGCTGCCGATTACTTCCATAATCTTGGTATTGAAGCAGTGATCATCACCTTAGGAAGTAAGGGAGCTTATTATGATATCAAAGATGGCAATTCTGGTATTATTCCTGCTTTCAAGGTAGCGGCTGTCGATACAACAGCTGCTGGTGATACTTTCATCGGTGCTTTAAGCACTGTTTTAAAAGCTGATTTCAGTAATATTGAGGATGCTATTCTTTATGGCAGTAAAGCTTCTTCCCTTACTGTACAAAGATACGGTGCACAACCTTCAATTCCCTACAAAAATGAACTGGATTAGGAGTATTTCAAATGAAAAAAACAAAAGTTATAAATTCTGATATTTCACGTGTCATTGCTCAAATGGGTCACTTTGACAAGCTTAGCATTGGTGATGCTGGGATGCCAGTTCCAAGAGGAACAGAAAAAATTGACTTGGCTGTAGATAGTGGTATTCCAAGCTTCATGGACGTCTTAAATAACGTTTTAGAAGAACTTGAAGTTCAAAAAATCTATCTTGCTGAAGAGATAAAAGAAAATAACCCAAAAATTTTAACTCAAATTACTGATCGCTTACCTAATACACCTGTCGAATTTATTCCACATAGCGATATGAAGGCAGAGTTAAATAACTGTCATGCCTTTATCCGTACAGGAGAAATGACACCTTACGCAAACATCTTACTAGAAAGTAATGTCGTATTTTAAAGACAAATAGGAGAAAAACAAAAACATGAATACAACAGCACTATTAATTGGCCTTGGCCCGCTTCTTGGTTGGGGGCTTTACCCAACAATCGTTTCAAAAATTGGGGGGAAACCTGTCAACCAAATTCTTGGTTCAACTTTAGGTACTCTAATTTTTGCCCTAGTTTTTTCAATGTCACAAGGCATTCATTTAGCTTCAGGGATGGATTTATTTCTCGGTATTTTATCTGGAATCGGTTGGGCTGCAGGGCAAATCGTAACTTTTTACTGTTTTAGTTTGATTGGTTCTTCTAAAGTAATGCCAATTACGACAGCTTTCCAACTCTTAGCTGCATCACTTTGGGGTGTTGTTGCTTTGGGAAACTGGCCTGGTGTTAGTGCTAAAATTTTGGGAGCTTTCTCTCTTATACTTATTATTTTTGGTGCGAGCTTGACTGTTTGGTCTGAAGAAAAAACGCCTGCAAGTACGGGGCTTTTGAGAAAAGTAGTTATTTTCTTAGCGCTTGGTGCGATTGGGTATTGGGCCTACTCTGCTGCACCTCAAGCTAGTAACTTGTCAGGCCAAGAAGCCTTTCTCCCACAAGCCATTGGTATGCTCTTGACTGCTCTTATTTACAGTATTGTCATCTCTTTCAAAGAAAAGTCAAAAATGGCAATCTTTGAAAGTGTATCATACAAACATATCATCTCCGGTTTCTTCTTTGCATTTGCGGCCTTAACTTATCTCATCTCTGCTCAACCTGATATGAATGGTTTGGCGACTGGATTTATTCTTTCTCAAACATCTGTTGTTTTAGCAACTTTGACAGGAATCTGGTTCTTAAATCAAAGAAAAACAAAAAAAGAAATGCTCCTAACAATTATTGGTCTGGTCTTAATCATTATTGCAGCCTCAATAACTGTTACTATCTAAAGAGAAATACAGCTTTAAAGGCTGTATTTTTTTATATTAAGATATGCTATACTTGAAGTAAAAGAAAGGAGCAATTATGCACGTAAATAAGGAAATTGTAAGACATGGGGAGGCACTTGCTCACGTCTGAACCATGTTGTCTCCCAATAAGTTACTAAAACTTTTTGGAGGAACAAAACTTGAACACAAACTATAGATTAAATACATTAGGCTTCACAGAAAAATTTAAAAAAGAAGCTATGAATTATCCAGATTTTTATCCCGGACGAGTGATTGAGCAGAATCGCAATCAATACATCGTCGCAACTCAATCAGGTGAAGTCAAAGCAGAAGTATCGGGGAAATATCGTTTTGAAGCATTAGAATCACTTGACTTTCCAGTAGTCGGCGATTTCGTTCTCTTAGATCGAGAAACAGATTCTACTGGACGGGCACAAATTCAGCGCTGTTTGCCACGCCACTCAGCTCTTATTCGTAAAGCAGCTGGAGAGACGCATGAACGCCAACTTATGGCGACTAATATAGATAAAGTCTTGATTTGTATGTCGCTTAATGAAGACTTTAATCTACGACGAGCAGAGCGTTATCTTACCCTAGTATGGGAATCAGGTGCTCTTCCTGTATTTGTATTAACTAAAACAGATGTAGCACAGAATATGGAACAAAAACAAGCAGCTCTCCAAGTGATTAGTTTAGGTGTTGATATTATTCTGACATCCTCACAAACTGAAAATGGATATTTTCCTTTACAATCCTACATCACGGCCGGAGAAACCTATGTTTTGATTGGTTCATCTGGTGTGGGTAAATCAACATTGGTTAACGCATTATTGGGACAAAAAGCGTTAAAAACAAATAATCTACGCAGTGATGGAAAAGGAAAGCACACCACAACACAACGTAGGCTATTTAAATTACCTTCAGGAGCTATGATTATTGATACGCCGGGGATACGTGAAGTTGGCTTAGATCGGGCAAATTTTAGTGAAAGCTTCTCAGATATTGAAGCTTTAGAATCGCAATGCAAGTTTTCTGATTGTAAGCATGGCAATGAACCCGCATGTGCTATTCAAGGCGCTCTTGCACAAGGTGAACTTTCATTTGAACGTTTTTCAAACTACCAAAAGCTACTAAAAGAAACAGCTTATGCAGGTCTAAATAACAGAGAAATTGAAAGAAAAAAACTCGACACAATGTTTAAAGAAGTTGGCGGCATGAAAAATGTTCGTAAAGCACTAAAACAAAAAAATAAACGTTACTACTAGAAGACAAAGCACTGATCTTTACTCATCAGTGCTTTTTATGATAGAACCAATAAAAATTTGAGCGCTTGCTTTATCTTTATGACACAGTATGTTATACTAAAATTAATTTCTATATGAAATATAATCCTATAGAAAAAATAAATATCATAACACAATGGGTACCGATAAAATGATCATTTTATCAGTTGAGAAAAACCATCAAACCTGCTCGGGTTAAGACCTGCGAAGGGATGTGTCATTACTACTTTTAGTTTATCTAACTTGATGTGGTATGTTTTTTGCTTTCCCCTCCTTGTGTTTACAAAGGAGTTTTTTTATGTCAACTTTAACAGAAATTCGTCATCAAAAGCCTTTAATCTTAAGTCTTACGAATAGTGTTACCATCCAAAGAGTTGCTGATCTTGTAAGTTTTCTAGGTGCTTCACCTTTAATGTCGTCCGAAAAGGATGAAATTAAAGATCTCCTTACACTTGCAAGTGTACTTGTTTTAAATACAGGTACTTTGAGCCAAGAAGATGTACCACTTTTCATTGTAGCGGGACGTTTAGCAAACGAAAAAGGAATCCCGGTTGTTTTAGATCCAGTAGCCGTACACGTTCCTTATAGGGCCAAAATCATGAAACAACTCTTATCTGAAATTCACTTCGATATTATCCGAGGGAATGCTTCGGAAATTGCTTGGTTTGCTGAAGAGGAAGAAAAGAGTAAAGGTATCGACTCACTTGCTACGACTATCAGCAGTAATAATGCAAAAAGTGCAGCAAAAAAAACAAATGCTGTTATTGTTCAGACGGGACAAACAGATG
>DWTS01000050.1:0-19057 GCA_018250615.1 Oechydrus chersis rufus | reverse complement strand
AAGATGCTTTGAAGGGCTCTCAACATTTTCAATGGTAATCCAATAATCTTGGTTGATTGCTTGGCAATAGAGCAAATCAAAGTGTGTCTCTTGGGTACTGACCTCAAAGACAAGAACTTTTGTCTCAACGTCCTTCACTCTCTTCGCCGTTTCCATACGTCTTTGCTCTTCTGCACGCAGCCGAATGTTAAAACCTTCAAATTGAAATTCGGTCATTACTTGTTAAGCTCCGCCAACTTCTCCGTTTGATCATAAACCACAAGTGCATCAATGACTTCATCCATTTTTCCAGAAAGGATGGTATCTAACTTTTGTAAAGTTAGTCCGATACGGTGATCGGTCACGCGGTTTTGGGGGAAATTATAAGTACGGATACGTTCTGAGCGGTCACCTGTTCCGACAGTGGACTTACGTTCAGCATTTTGCTTGTCCAACTCGATTTGTTGATAGTAGTCAAATACCTTCGTATTAAGCAATTTTATGGCTTTGTCACGGTTTTTTTGTTGCGTACGTTCTTCTTGCATTTCAACTTTGATGCCTGTAGGCAAGTGAACCATACGTACAGCTGTCGCAACTTTGTTGACATTTTGTCCACCAGCACCTGAGGCATGGTAGATATCCACACGAAGATCTTTTTGTTCAATTTTCATCTCGAATTCTTCAACTTCAGGCATGACAAGGACCGTTGCTGTTGAAGTGTGTACACGTCCTTGTGTTTCTGTTGATGGCACACGTTGCACGCGATGAGCACCAGATTCGTATTTTAGTTTACTGTAAACAGAAGTTCCCGAAACAAGGGCTGAAACTTCTTTATACCCCCCAATGCTCGTCACACTGGCTTCCATGATTTCAAATTTCCAACCTTGTGACTCTGCATAATGTTGGTACATATTTAGCAAATCGCCAGCGAAAAGAGCTGCTTCATCACCACCTGCTGCGCCGCGAATTTCTAAGATGATATTTTTATCATCATTTGGGTCTTTAGGAAGCAAGAGAATTTTAATCTTTTCTTCCAGTTCTTCTTTAGCTGCTTTTGCTTCTGAAAGCTCCTCTTTGAGCATTTCTTTCATGTCCTCATCAAGGCCACCTTCACCAAGCATTTCTTCACTGTCAGAAATAGTTTCAAGCACTTTTTTATATTCATTATAAGTAGCTACAGTATCTCGCAGATTCGCTTCTTCACGTGAAAGTTCCATAAAGCGCTTTGTATCATTGACAACCTGTGGATCACTGAGTAATTCGCCCAGCTCCTCATATCGTCCTACCATCGTTTCAAGTTGATCAAACATTTTTTATTTTTCCTTACTTCTTTTTTATATCTCTTCTTTTATACGATTACTATCCATCTTTTTCAAAGGGTGAAAATAGTGCTTACGGCACACTGGAATATAACTCTCATTACCACCAATCTGAAGTTGCTCGCCTTCATAGACAGGTTCGCCTTCAACCATGCGTAAAACCATCGTTGCTTTTTTACTGCAATACCAGCAAATCGTTTTAATTTCTTCGATTTTATCAGCCAGAAGCAATAAGTATTTTGAGCCTTCAAAAAGTTCATTTCTGAAATCATTTTTTAAGCCAAAAGCCATCACAGGGACATTTAAATCATCAACCACACGTGCCAAATCATAAATATTTTGTTTATTAAGAAATTGAGCTTCATCAATCAACACACAAAAAGGCCTTATTGGCAAGCTTTCGATATATTCATAGACATTCATGGTATCGTCAATCGCTACAGCTTCGCTACTCATACCAATACGACTTGCAACTATACCAACACCAGCACGTGTATCTAAACTAGAAGTCATAATCAAAACAGGTTTTCCCTGTTCTTCATAATTATGGGCAACTTTCAAGATTTCGATACTTTTGCCTGAATTCATACTGCCGTATTTGAAGTACAATTGTGCCAATTTTCTTTCCCCTTTATAAAAATGGCTTAAAAGCCCTATTTAATAACATTTTCCAGTGATATTATTATTTTATTTTCGATAATAATATCATTAATTATCACTATTTTTCATTCATTTCTGCCCACTTTTTTGCCCACCAAATTTGCTTAAGAAATTTTGTTAATTCTATTCATTTTTTGGTTTAGTTCTTTAGACATATTAGGTGTGACATGAGTATATATATTATTAGTAATAGTGGATGTTGCGTGACCAACTCTTTGCATCACCACTTTTTGGTTTATTCCCATTTCTGCTAATAATGAAATATGAGAGTGGCGCATACAATGGCAAGAGAATTGCTTATCTAGCCCCGTTTCTTTTCCATAATACTTAAAAGCTCGATTTAGATGACCAATATTATGTGGCTGACCTGAACGAGTACAAAAAATGTATCCATGATTCTCATAACCTACATAAGTATTGCCATGATTAGCTTTGAGATACTCTTCGATAATTTCGACCGCTCTATCATTGAGATCAACTTCCCTATAAGAAGATAATGTTTTAGTCGTGGTATGGGTGTGTTTCGTCACACCCTTAGTATAATCTAAGTTAGTTTCCACTTTAATTATACGTCTTGTGCGGTCATAATTTTCTTCTTTTAACGCAGCTAATTCACAGTATATTAAACCAGTTAAAACAGAAATTCAATAGTTAGAGCTATAAAGTACGTGCGAGGATTGTCAGATCCTCTCATCCTATTTAAGACCTTAGCTAAATCTTCCACTGTAAACAGTTTTCGATTCTGCTTTTTTATATCTTCCAAAGTTTTTTTGGAAAGACTTAATTTCACATTCAATGTAGGATCTTTAGAAATAATCTCCATTCTCTTTGCAAAATCAAAAATAGATTTACAAGTTAAAAAATAACCTTTTACTGTACCTGATTTTAAATTCAAACTATTAAAAAATACCTGAATTTGGAAAGTTGTAAATTGTGACATTTCCTGGTCTCCAAATTCAGCAGCAAAACGTTTTATTTGTTTTCGTCTATTATTTAAGGTTGACGGCTTTAGCTTTCTGCTACAGTCATTTAACCATAAATTAGCCACAGAAGAAAAAGTTAAGGAATTAATATTTAAACTGGAATTTAATATATTTAATTCACTTTGTTCAATTTTTCGCTTAGCCTTTGTTAATAATATTTTTCTAGCTTTTGTTTTAGCTTGATTTGAATTAGATGTCAAAGTTACAGAAACTTTATCCTCGGATTTTGTAACTATATTAAAGTATCTCATACACCAGAGAAACTTGTTTTTCCGAGATTCAGACCATAAACTTCCTACTTTTATATCTTCAACTTTCATATTGCCTACCTTTTCTTTTGGGAAAAGTGCAGAATAAAAATCATACTTATTATATCATTTTTATCTGTATTTTTCCTCGTCTTTTATTTTTAAAAATTCGTCAAATGCTGGAAATCATACACGTCCGCTCATTCTAAAATAATCCCCTTGCATGAATCGTTTATCTTTTTTCATTTCGCAAATTTTATTTCTAGCGGTCGAAACCTTTATAGAATAAAAGTTTGAAATACCTTCAGCATCAATCATCTTCTTGTCCATTGTTATTCCTGTTGTGCCCATTCTTCCCCCTTATATACAAAAAAAGAAGGACAAGATTTCTCTCGTCCTTAATATTCACCGATTTTATTTTTACATGGCAGCAATTATCACTACCTCAACTAATTTCTTAAATGTTACGTACATAGCCATGTGATGTTTGAGTATAATCACTTATTGCCAAATCACGACCATATTCTAGACTTCTAATAAAGTTTTTCATTTTTCAACAAATAAAAAGAAGTTACAAGTCATAACTTCTTTTAGATATTATTTATTTACTTTCTTAAAGCGGAAGATCAAAACGGCTGCTCCAAAGGCTAAAAGCATTAGTCCTAAGACACCATTCACCATCGTCATTCTTTCATTCTCTCCTGTTGCAGGTAAAGCATTCTGAGATGATGATGTTTTGCTTTGATTACTGTTTTTGTCTTTAGAATTTGGTTTATTCCCTGGTTTTGATTCAGGACCTACTGGATTTGTTTTATTTTTAGCATACACGTAGGTTACAATTTGAACTTGTTCTGTGAATTGCCCAGTCTTATTGCCTTTCACTTCTTTGAAGGTATAACCCCAAATATCTTTCTTTTCAGTATTATAGTCTTCTCCAACAGTTCCTGATTTTACAATATCTCCTGAAATGGAATTTCCTTCTATATCTATATATTTAACAAGGATTGTGCCAATTATATTAGGAATTTTGTTTTTTCTATATACATACGTAACCGTTTGAGCCTGATCTGTTAATTGACCAGTTGTATTGCCTTTCACTTCCTTGAAGGTATAACCATTAATATCTTTTTGTTCTGTATTATAAATGTCTCCAATATTACCACTTTTTATGACATCTTCTGATATTTGATTACCATCTTCATCCACATAATTTACTGTCACATTTGCTGATATTACTGGATTTTTAGTATATACATATATTACAGTCTGAGGTTGATTTTGAAATTGACCAGAAATATCACCTTGTACTTCTTTAAAACTATAACCTTCAATATTTTTTTGCTCTGTTGTATAATCTTCGCCAATGTTACCTGATTTCACAATATCATTTGCAATATTCTTTCCATGTGAATCTAAGTATTTGACAGTTACATCACCACCAGCAACCGCTTCTTTTTTATAAATATATGAGACAGTTTGATCATCATCGCTAAACTGTCCTGATGCATTATTAGGCATTACTGTAAGTTTATAACCCGGTATTGTTCTTGCGTAAGTACTGTATTTATCTCCTAAAACTCCATAAAAAAACTCGGGTTCAGATAAATCAGTTCCCAATTCATCTTTATAAACAGCAGTAACCATCCGGTAACTATCAAAATAAATAGCACTCTGAATTATATCATCTTCAAAGTATTGGGCAAGCTCATTTGCACCAGAATGTGTATTGTTCCAGTTTATGATAGCCGTATTCTTTATTTCTACACGTTCTGAAGCATTCATTTTAGAAAAAATAACTTTGATACCTTTTAAGCTTGTAATATCAGAAGGAGGTACACTAGTAAATGTTGTTTTATCAATAGTATATTCAATGCTATAAGTTGTTCCAGAAGGTACAATAACTTCAGGTAAAGTTTGTATGCTTACACCATCAGAAAATAATACTGTCTCAGAAAAATTGTAACTACTTCCTGAATTTTGTGAAATGATTTTTGAAAACTCAATCGTATCTGTACTGTCTTTTTGAATATTTATTGTAGGGCTAAAAAATTCATTTTTTCCATTAATAACAAACCATCTTCCAGTAACTCCTCCCAGTTTTCGTATCATGTGATTACTTTCAGAATCACCTTTAGGAATATTAGTAAGTGTAGTATCATTTATTGGAATATCTATATCTTCTGTATCAGCAATAATCGACATCGTACTTGTTGAGATAAGTATACCCGTTGCTATCAATCCAAAAATTTTTACTTTTTTCATTTTACATCCTTCACCCTGAATTTAAAATTAAACATAGAAACCTTTTAATTTTTTAGTGTAAATAAAATATTAATTTTTTCTACACTCAACACATTTAAAGTCTGCTATTAAAGCATTTCCATTATTTTTCACCATCTTAAAAACACATTACTATAAAAAATAGCACCTCTATATTTTATCATGGAAGTATGATATACTAGGGTTACATTATGAAAATAAACATAAACAAGAGTCAATAAAATTAATATTTTGTTGACTCTTGTTTTCTCATTGAAACATAAAACAAAACATTGAAAAACTTCGTTTTATGTTTTTATATTTGACTTTTTAAATAGTTTGTCATTGACTTGAATCTTTCTTCCATTGTTTTTTTCACAATTTCTCCTTATTAAGTGAATCTAATACTCAGCCTCATTGACCTTCTATAAATCCTATTATAGCAAAAAGTGAAAACAGACCTTTGGAGTATACTTTATTGAACTTAGTTAACTCATTATTTATAAAGTTAAGCAATATCTTGTTTTCTATTCTTAGATATAATAAGCGAAATAGATATAAAGATAATAGCGTAAATTATCATTATTAAAATAGATTTTGAAGGTATCTCATTATTACTTATATATCCAACAGCTAACTCTCTAAAATGATAGGTAGGAGTTAATTTAGATAACATTTGCAACCATTCAGGAAATTGACTAGTAGGAAACCATAATCCCCCTAACATTGCTAAAGCTAAAAATAATATATTGGAAAATACAGATGCTGTTTTTTCATCTTTAAAATTTGTTAAAATAGTTCCTAAACTAAGAAATACAATGGCTCCAATTAATAGTAATAATCCGGACATAAGCCATTGAATAAAGATTAAGTGAATTCCTCTAACTAAAAAACCGACTAAAAATACTAAAATAATTGAAATAATGAAAAAAATAATCATTTTAATTACTTTAACAATAAATACATCTATATCAGTTACTGGTAATCTATATAATAAATTTCTCCATCCATTCTTCTTATCTTCTATAATTTCAAATGGAAAAGTGAATATTGAAAAGCTAGTTAAACTAAAAGTCGTCATAGACATTAGATATTCTTTCATAAATGTATCTTGTGCTTCAGGATTTGGTAATTTTATCATTGCCGTAAATACTAAGTAAAAAAATACGGGCATGCCTATGCTCATAATAAGATATTTTTTATTACGCCCCATTCTTAAAAATTCTATTTTTGCTAAATTAGTCATTTTGTGTCTCCTCAATATGAGTACCCTCAAATATAGTATCCAGTAATGATGTATTGGTAAGCTCAACTTCTTTAATAGGAAATCCTATGCTTAATAATGCTTTAATAATATAATCTGTTCTTTCTGCTACAAAATACAATTCCACAGTAGATTTTGAAAAAATTTCTTTGATCTGATTACTTATAATTATATGTTGTAATGGTTGTTCAAATTGCTTATATAAATTAATATCTAAAACAATAATTTTTTCGTGATTCAGCATTCTTAGCCGGTATGGTGTTTCATCTGCCATTAAATTACCATTATCTAATAAAAGTACTCTATCCGCACAATAATTTACTTCTTCAATATAATGGGTTGTAAATAATACTGTAGTGCCTTTTTCTTTAAGTTGTTGAATACATTCCCAAAAATGGTGTCTGGTCGATGTATCCATACTTGAGGTAGGCTCATCAACAATTAAAAATTGTGGTTTGTTAATTACAGCTAAACAAAAATCTAGTAATCTCTGTTGCCCTCCAGATAATTTAGAAGCGAACTTATTCATTTGTTCGTTTGAAAAATTAAGAATAAGTGCAACTTCTTCCTCAGAAAGAGGAGTATCAGTATAACTAGATACAAAGTTAATTAACTCGTTTACCTTTATATCATCAGGAAAATTGGTATTTTGAGGTAAAAAACCAACATTTTTTTTCTCGCAGTTTATCTTTACATTTCCATCATTTTGAAAATATTTTCCTATAATTATATTCAATAATGTACTTTTTCCTGCACCGTTTTTTCCAAGTAGAGCAATACATTCATTTTTTTTAATAGAAAAAGTAATATTGCTTAAAACTGTTTTCTGATTAAATTCTTTTTTTATATCTTGAATCTCAACAATTTTTTTTGTCAAAATTTTATCCTCCTATTTTTACTACTATCTTTTGCTTTCATTCTATCAAGCTTTCTCTTTAATTTTTATTTTTTTTACTTTTTCACCTTTTAATTTTGTGTTAATTTTATAAGCGTCTTTGTGATTCATAAAGTGAAAATAGGAAAATACAGATATAAATACAATAAACCACAATAAACTTACCATACTCAAAGATAAATTTTCTCCTACTATCCACCATAAAATAATTAATAAATAACTTATTATTGCATGTAATAATACTTTTACTAAATATAGCGCTTTTATTTTATTATGATAAATAAGTGGAACAATTATACCTTGGAAAACACCTAAAACAAGAGAACTAATTACTACATTCATTCCAAAGTAAGAAATTGAATTTAAAACAATAATGAAACTAGCAATACCAATGCCTATGAAACAAGAATGTATGTATTTTTTCAATTATTTTCCTCCTCTAATTTTGAATATATCCCCTCCAAATAAGTTCTAGAAATTGGAATTTTAAATCCCATTACTCTTGCGACCATCCCATGAATAAGATCTGCTTCTACAGAATCTAAAAAATTATAATTTATAATGTATGTTCTAGATATTTGGATAAAATCATCACTTAACAACTCTTTAATTTTATAAAGCGTCAAGCGAACTCTAAAGTTTTTAATTGTGTTTTTTTCTTTAGCATATACTTCAAGGTAATTTTTATTGGATTCAATATATATAATATTTCCGAGTTTGACCTTATATGCACCAGATGTAGATTTTAAATAAATACTGTTATCTAACATATTCATAATTTCTTCATAAATACTTTCTGAATATGTCCTAACCAATATTTCAGTTTCTGTATAACTTGGGTCAATTTTTTTATGGAACTTCAATTATCTTGTCCTTTCATTCTTTAGCTTATTCTAACAGAACACATTAATTAATCAATACTCTAGGGATAAAATGATGGTTTTTAGGGATGATAGTAAGAATATGTATAAATAAGTGTCTCTTAGAAAATTGAATATAACATAAACAAAAGCCCACAACTATTAAGTTATGAGCTGTTTTGTTTTTTTGTTCAAATCTATTTTTTATTTATTGCTTTTTATTCTTTTGAAACGGAAAATAAAAGTAATAAGAACAACCATTAGGAGAACCAGACCTGTTCCAACACTCATTAATGTCATTCTTTCATTTTCGCCAGTTTCAGGTAATTTATCGTGGGTTAATAAAGAAGAAGGTACTGATTTATGAATATCCTCTTTATGACTAGCCTTATTGTCAGATGAAGTAGGCTTTACAGGATTTACTTTATTTTTCGTATAGACATAAGTGACAGTTTGGGCCGTGACACTGAGTGTTCCGGTCGCATTGTCTGGAAGTTTCTTTATATCTAATGTGTATCCCTCAATTTCGAGTTTATAGGCATTCGATAAAACTCACAAAATAAAAAACTACTGTTGATTGTATTACAAAGTAGCTCTTTATTTTATAAATTTTAACACGCACATTTTTTCTGCTTGGTTAGTTTTTTGGTTAACACTAATTATTTAAAGCCTCTAATAGCTTACTTTCTAAGACTATTCATCTTTTGAATTCATTTTACCATCATAACATGAAATCTCTGTAATATAAAAAGCATCATAATTTTTTTATTAAACTTATGTATAGTATAGTCAGTTTAAAATATAAATCAATAATAATATTTTTGGGATTAGCTTTGATTTATTTAAATTGGAACACTATAATATCTAATTTCTACACAATTGATTACGATTAGTTGTTTAAAATATCGACCAGTTCTTTTCTTGCAGCAGAGTTTGCAGGTGCTACGCTAAATATTATTCCGATAAGAATTGAAATACTAATTGCAATCATTATTGTGGATAAACTCGGACTTACTTTGAATGGTAAAAATTGAGAAATTGTAAAGGCGATTCCGAATCCTATCAAATATCCAATGACTCCTGATATTAGTGTTAAAATCAAACCTTCTACCAAAAATTGTAATCTTATATCATTCTTCTTAGCTCCTACTGCTCTGCGAATTCCAATTTCTCTATTTCGCTCACTTACAGATGTATACATCATATTCATTACACCTACTCCTGCTATAAAAAGTGATATTCCGGCTATCCCAGAAATGAAATAAGTTAATGCTGAAAGAACCTTACTGATTCCATCCACAATATTTCCCATATCAATAGTAGAATATGTACCCTTTGAAGCCATTGATCCCGCTTGTGTTAATTGTTTTACAACGTTATTAGCTATCTTACTAGGTGTATATCCTTTTTGAATAGATAAATATATTGAAGAAACTTCTTCACTACCAGCATGATAATAATCATATGTCTTTTTAGGTATTTCAATATCTGCCTCATCATTAAAAACAGCTTGTTTTTCATCATTTTTAGATATACCAATTACTGTATACAATTCATTATCGACATTCAATCCATATCCTAATACACTGTCTATGTCTGGGGATATTTCTTCTGCTGTGTCCTTTGATATAACTCCGACTTTATGTAGTTCCTCATTATCTAACTTTGAATAATTCCTACCTAATAATAAATTAGTGTTACTTTCATCTGACAAGTTAATACTTTTTGTATACTTACCTTGCTTAAATATAAAATTTTTTGTAATAGAATATATATCTGTTTTTTTTAAAGTAACTGTTTCTACACCACTTATATTCTTTATCATTTGAATATCTAGCTCACTAAAATTATTATTTTCTGTGTTAATTGAAAGATCATTTGGGGTAAAACTAATCTCTATTTTAAAATCTTCGTTTTTATTCGTTTTATTTAAGTTCTCTAAAGTATAGTTTTGAAACCCTTGTCCAAGAGATAATATGATAATAACACTTGATATTCCAACTACTATTCCTATCATAGTTAAAAGACTACGCCTAGTATTTTGCATCAATGCTTGGAAAGATGTTAGTAGAATTCCCCTAAACTTCATTCAATAATCCTCCCATCAGATAAATAAATAACCCGATCACAGTAAGAAATCAGACTTTCATCATGTGTCACTAAAATAATTGTGATGCCTTGTTGATTAAGATCCTTGAAAAGTCTCATAATTTCAGAAGAAGTCTTACTATCTAGAGAACCAGTCGGTTCATCTGCAATTATAAACATAGGAGAGTTAGAAAGAGCACGTGCAATAGCAACTCTTTGTCGTTGTCCTCCTGATAAGTACCTTACAGATCGATTTTCATAACCTTCTAACCCTACTTTGGCTAAACATTTTTTCCCTATTGATTTTGCGTTTGATGCAGATATATTACTATACATCAGCGGGAGTTCAATATTTTGCAAAACACTCATAGTATCAATTAAAGAAAAGTTTTGAAAAACAAAACCAATATGTTTATTCCTAATTTCTGAAAGTTCATTATCCGAAAAATCACACATAGATTTACCATTCAGCGTATATTCTCCTTCAAATCTCCTATCTAAAAAACCTAAAATATTTAATAGTGTTGTCTTACCTGAACCACTTTTACCAAGTATGGCAATAAATTCTTTTGTGTCTATGCAAAGGTTAATATCTTTCAATATTGATACTTTTTCATAGTTTATGTCAAAGAATTTACTTATTCCTTTAAGTTTTATCATTCTCTACAGTCTCTCCATCTTTCAAAATGATATCACCAATTTTTAAGCCCGAAATAATACGCATTTGTCCATCTTGCTGTTTTGCAACTACTCTAACTTTTCGAAATGTGCTATCTTCTTTTTGTACTTGAACATACCCGTCTTTAATACATGACTTAGGTATTAATATCTCTGAATTAGATAAATGTACCTGCGCACTATATCCATATTGCAGATTATGAGATGGCTTTACTATAAAAGAATAGAAGGCCGTTGAATTTTCTATTTGATTTTCTAAAGAAGGTGTGACTGTGTTCCCCGATAATGGAGTCGAAGCTATTGAATCGATAGCTCCATCTGTACTCTGAGCTTCAGCAAGTGTTTGAATTTTCACCTTCATATTTTCTTTTAAAAAGTTATAATCATATTCTGATACCTGAGCCTGTATACGTGTATCTTCGCTTGATATTTTAACCAAGGGTTTCTCTTTATCATCTATACTTCCTAAAGTAATAATTCCCGATTGTCTAGCTCTTATCACAATTATTTCATTATTTAATGCTTGCTGTAAATTAGCATTTGCCTCTTCTACTCTCAGGTTATCAGAACTTACTGTTTGTTCATTTTGCTGTATTGTCTGCTTGAGAGAATCAATTTGTTTCTCTAAGCTTTCTGGAGTCTCTCCTAAATTTAAAGCATCCTCATTAATCTTCTCTTGCTCATTTAATAATTTCTTATACTGATTTTGAAGTTTAGCTAGCTGTGCTTGTGAAGCCTGTAAATTTTCTTGAGAATTAGTGAGAGCTAACTCTGATGATTTCACAGAATATTGCAGTGAAAGTAAATTAGTTTCCTTAGATTGATAGGTTAATAAGGGATCCCCGCTTTTAACTTTTTCCCCGTCCTTCACATCAATACTGACTATTGTTCCTAAACTTGGATCGAAAAATTCATCTTGTTCTTCACTAGGCACTACTTTTCCTTGAAAAATGCGATCAGGTTGTTTCACAACGGTGTATGTTGAAATACTTTTTTTATTCGTAGGCTTCTGTGAAAATAATAACGTTGCTAAGAAAATAACAGTAAGTAGCCCCAAAAAGCTAAGTCCAATATATATAGATAATATTTTTTTTCGTTTTTTCATAATAAAATTCTATTCCCATACAATTTTTATAGCTAACTAAGCTATTTCTTTTTTTTTATAATCTTAAGAACAGCTTCAAATCCTTCTCTAAAGCATAAACCTAAACCAATAAATATAATAATATTCCATGTGTTATTTCCTTTAAAATGGAGATTAATAATTAAAAGAGATATTAATATCAATCCGATTAATAAGTGTAGTTTGATTTCCTTTAAAATTTTATACATGTTTTTCCTCTTCTATATTTTTCTTTTTTTCTGACATTTCTAACAAAATATATTTTTCTAGATTCTCAGAGTTTTTAAATGTATTCTCCACTTCTTTGATACCTACTTCTTCTAAATATATGATACTATCCGCTAATTCAAAAGCTATCTTAGCTATATGTGTAGAAAATACTATTGTCATATTATAATTCTTGTTTCTTAGTATCTTCGAAATATTTCTGAAGCTCATCAAATCAATATCAGAAAATGGTTCATCTAGTAATAGTATATCAGGCTTCGACAAAAGAGCTATGATTATACATAACTTACTTTTCATACCTTTAGAAAAATCTTTAATCATTTTTTCTTCAGGTTGAAATTCTAGCAGCTTAAAGAGTAGATTCTTTTCCTTAATATCAATTGATCTCTTTTTAAATAAAAAAGTTGTTTTTATAAACTCTTCTGCTGTCATGAATTCAAAAGGTATACTATTCTCCTCTAAAAGTATTATTTCTCTATCTGTTTCAAGTTCTATCTCACCTTGATCATAGGATAAATTACCATTAAGTATATTGAGTAAAGTTGTTTTTCCAATACCGTTTTTTCCAAAGATACTATAAATTCTTCCAGGCATAAAATCAATACTTATATTTTCGAATATTTTTTTTCCGTTAAAACTTTTAGACAAATCAATAATTCTCATAGTACTCCTTTAATAATTAGTGTCTCTATTATTCCAGCAAATATTATTAATAATGTAGAAATCCAAAGCAAACTGTATTTTTTTTCAATACCAGCATAGCACGCTATTGACAATGAAAGAACTTCAATTATTCCGTATTTACTAACTTTTATTAAATTAGCACCAACATTTCCTGATAAAATTAGAATAATAGAAAAGTATATCGCGTTAAAATAAAAAATAAAATAGGACAGATTTTTATGTATATATCCTGTTATAACTAAAAGTGCTATTACTATAATATTTCTAGCTACAATGGTGTAGAAAGATAAGGTGGTTGTATTATCATATGAAGCTGAATTTTCTGCACCATAGGATATAACCAATACCACAAGTGCAGGCACCCAAAAACTTAGAAAAAGTAATAATATTTTTTTCATATTCATGTATAAGCTATCTCCAATAATATGCACAAGCCGCAAGTAATAGTAATGATGTCATAACTGTTAAAGCAAAGATATCTATTTTTTTATTGTCATTATATCCACTTTTACTCACTATTATTGCAGCTGTAGTACGAAGTAATATCACTAGCAGTAAAATCAATAAAGATATAATAATATATTTAATATTAAGACCAGCGAGTATAGCACCAAATATTTGAGCAATGATTAAGAAAACTGAAATAGATACAGAGTATCTCACAAAAAAATTTGTACTACTCTTTCCTATGAGTTTTGTATAATTTATCATCGGCTTACTGCAAAAATTCGGTGTTAAAAAAAATGAAAATAATATGACTAATGTTATTGCTTTACTTAAATCAGTCATAGAAATAATTCTTATAAAGCTTGAAGGAACTACTAACCACCACGCAGAGCCTCTAATGTACTTTTCTACAAAATCTCTAGTTATCCCATCATAATGTAATATTGAAATCTTTTGTTTATTAGTTTTGAGTACAAAAATCCTTTTAAGCTTTAAAATATCGAATAAAATATACAACATCAATATAATAAAAAGTGCTGATAAAACATTTATTAACACGTTGTTTTTTAGATGTACTGCGATATTTTTAACAAAAAAAATATTAATTATTAGTAGTGAAGCTACTGATGCAAAAATATACTGAATTAACCACATTGGTTTTATTCTATCTGTATCAGAAACAGAATCATTTATAGATATACTTTTCCAGTATGTATATGTAATCGAAATACTTGCAACTAATAAAGTCAAGAAAATATATCTAAATCCCTCATTACGATAAAAAATTAAAACATTTCCGTCTATTATTAATATAATCAATAACATGAAGAATGAATAATATAGCCCAACTTTTTTTATATTAGATTTTCTTTCAGAACAAGTAAATGAATTTCCTAATAGAAAGTCTAAAATTTTTATTCTCCTATTACTGATGATTGATTGCTTAGAAATAACAAGTATGGAAAGCAAAAGCAAAATGATTTGAGAACCTAAATAATAGTTTGTCTTCAATTCTGAATGACTATAATAAATATTAATAACCATAAATCCAAGAATATATAGGAAACATCTTGCCACTATATATCCTCCATATACTATCCTTTTCCAGAAGATAGGCAGATCTGACAATAATATATTAGAATTAAAAAAATAGAATTGGTTTAATTTATAGTAAAGCGAAAAAATTTTAAGCATTATTTTACCATTACCCCGATTAACGCAAAAATAAAATTGAATAAGTAGAAGAATATATCAAAATTAATTACTTTTTTTAATGAAATATTCTTTTTAAAATATTTCATTAAAAACATTAAATATATAATTAATAGTGGATTAGCAATAGTTATAAAATTTACAATATAAGAATTATCTACTCGTTGTATACCCGTTACCAAAATAGTATTTAGTAAAAGGTATAAGAAAAATGAATTAATGACGAGTTGGAAATTTAATATATCATTCGCTAAAAATATTTTAAGAAAGAATTTGAAAATATATTGTGAAATAGCTACACTAAGGAAAGTTGTAACAATCGTGAATATAATCATAATATATCTTATTTGAATTGTATACGTAGATAAGATAATAGGCATAGTTGAAAATACGATAATTAATAAGCAAATAAAATATCTCATCCACTTGCTCCCTAGTATATTTTTGTGTGTTTCATAATTCATATGATCTCCTAACTAAAAATAGATGTTGATGCAGTTTAACCTCTCCAAAACTACACCAGCATCTATTTTTTAAAATCCTACAAGCCAGCTTCCCTTAAATGCCTGAGATGCTAGATATGCAATACCGAATTGGAGAAGAAAACTAACTGCCCATCCCCAACCTCCAGTAGCAATGGATAATGCTGTTCTAACTGAATTTCCTGCTCTCCAAAGAGAATAAGCAGTTTTTATTACACTAATTACTTTCAAATCTTTCCAACCTAAAGTTCCCGCAATCAAAGCAGGTGTAAAAGCTAAAATAGAAAACGGAAGTAGCAAGAATTTAAGAGCATTCTTTTTATTGTTTAAAATATCAATTGTTTCCATATTAATTCCTTTCAAAACATCTTATAGTCTGTAAAATGATCTATAAATTTTTTGAACATTTGCAACTGCTCTGGTAAAAGTGAGAGGCTATATAAAATGTCATAAACGTTTTACCTGTAAGAAAATTTTTAAAATTAATATAATTAATTTATAATAAGGCCTTTGTTCTTACAAGTTCATTTTATCACAACTTTTTTTATTACAATATAGCAAAAAGAGACACCTTGTCCTCTGAAATTTTATAATTTAAACTAATATATCCTAAATCTTCCGACTAATTCATTTGGTTTGACGATATCTAAAGGACATTATGTCTCTTTTTTATATATTATTCTATTCTTTTTCATAATAATGATACAACCAAACTTAATTTTTTGTTATAATTAAATTAAACTAAAACTAAACTTAAAAAGAAAGAGAGAGAAGACTATGATAATCATAAATGATACGCAGTTAAAGATTATTGATGCATTTTTCGTTTTAACAAATGAAAGTACTTCTTTACATGACATAACTATGCAATTAATAGCTGACAAAGCAGGTATCAGAAGACAAAATATTTATAAAAATCATTTCAATGGAATTCAAGATATTATCAAGACTGTTCATTTATTAATTGATAGAGATTGCAAATCAAAAATAAAAAGTTTTATTATATCAGAAAATAATCAGGAGCTTCCAACATTTATAGCAGAAGAAATTCTCCCTCTTCTATATGCACGTCGAGATTGGTTAAAACCTCTTTATAATTCTTCTATAGACCCTGATTGGATTCCATTTCTTCGAGAACAGTACTACCCGCTAATTAAAATGTATTATGGAAATAAAATTGAAATTATATCTTCATCTCTAAATATTTGTCCTGAATTTTTATATAAATTAGTTATAGATAACATATTATCTATAATATCAGGTTGGATAACTAGTGATTTCCCTGATCCTCCTTCTATTTTTCGAGATAAGTTTATCAGTCTTTCATCACTATCACTAGATGATTTATTAAATATTGATAGTAAATTCAATATAAATTGATACTTCTAACTATAAGTCAATTATAAATACACAAAAATAAAAAGTCGCTAAGATCTTTATTTCCGCGACTTTTTTTGTGTATTTCTTGCTACGAGTAGTTTCTATTTATTAAATTCAGGAACATTGTAATATATAGGCTTTAAACAGCAGATTGTGATCGGTTATGGTTTGTCTACTTGAAAAATTTTCAAAGTAAAAAGCTACTGAAAATTTTTAATCAGCAACCCTTTATTTTATAAATTTTATTACACACATTTTAATTGCTTGGTTAATTTTTTGGTTAATTATAATTTTATAGTCCTACAATCGCTTATTTACTAAACTTCTTGAGACTTTAAATTCATTTTACCATTATACTTTACTAACATAAAATCCCAGCTCAACTTACCCAAGATCCCTTGAATATATATTTACATTAGTGTATTCTCTAGGCTGGCAGAATCAGTATTTAAATTATTGAATATTAACCCTTAGACTTCTTTAGGTGAGCTCTTTTATTCTTCATTTTTCTGATCATCGTTAAATAAAGAATCATAAATCACTAATCCTGCAATTCCAGAAAACAAAATTCCACCTATTCTACCAAACCAAATGTTAATAGGGAATAGGTTGATAAGTGCTTGAATGCCATCTCCTGCTAAAATAGAACCATAAATTAAAATGATAACTTTTATAGTAAGATCTAATGTTTTTTTAGATTTCATTGATTAATCCTTTCACTTCTTGTTATCAATACTAAGAAAGACAACTAGAATTCCAATCATCATAGGGAAAATACTCCAAAGTCTAGAGATATGAGAAGGTATCAAAAAACCAGGTCCAACAACTAACAGTATCCCTATTACCAAAAGATATTTTGAATACTGTTTAGAAAATATAGAGATGCTCTGTTTGTATTTTGTCAATACTATCTCAATAAATACTGATAAAATAGCAATTAGGAAACCAAAAAAGCATCCTTCAATAAATGATTCCCTGGTCAGCCATTCTATTCCTCCTAATACTAAAGGAGTTCCAACGAAAGAGATTCCCCAACGTATAAGATTTAATTTAACACTATTTTTCATCGCTTACTTTCCTTTTTTTATTTCCTTGTAAAGTTCCATTGCGTTTATCAAATACAAATTAGTATACTCTTATATTTTTTAGCAAAATTTCATAAGTCATATAATCTAGATCTGTAATTTCTATACGATGCTTGTTATCATAAACTAAGACATTACCCATTGAAAGTCTAGTTAAATTATAATGAGTGTATACCAATTAAACCGTACCTTAGAGAATCTGTATCCAACTATCTTAACAATCCAAAAATCAACTTTTTTATTATTTTTTAGGTTTATTGTTTTCATATTCTCTCCTCTATTGACATGAGTTAGGAGTACCACCTTTACCACAAGGATCTCAAGTAAAGTTTTTTGTTTTGTCTCCTTTTAAATCAGATAGAGTTGCCCATTGTCCTACTATACTAGGCAAAGGCAGCACCATATCCATAGCTATAACTTAGTGGATGCAGTTTATATTATTGAATAAAAAGAGTGCCAATAAATATTCCTAACAAGCAGATCATCAGGGTAAGACCAACATACCCTAAAACAATAATGCTTTTTTCAATTTCTATTCCTTTAGCTTCCCTCCTCTCTCTTAACGTCTCTATATCTTTATCTTTATTTTTTGAAAATGCCAAAATCTCCTTGTAGGTTTTCAAGTCATTGTTCCTTTTGAATTTTTCTAAAACAAAAGAACTCCATAAAGCAGGTAAAAATAAAATAATTGGAACTATTAATATCAACTTTGATTCTGGTAATGCTACTACTAAGCCAATAGATAGACTGGCTAATATTGTTGAACAAATCATTATTAAAGAATAAATATCAGCTCGTTTATTAGCTTTCTTATTATTAATCTTCATCTTCATTTCCTCCAAATCTTCACGAATGAATTCATCTAAAGAAATATTAAATAGAATAGCTAGCGAAATAATACTTTGTATATCTGGATATGTCTTATCATTTTCCCAATTAGATACGGTTTGACGTGAAACAAAAATCTTATCTGCCAATTGTTCTTGGGAAAGATTATAAATTTTCCGATACTCCCTTATCCGTTTACCTATCTTCATAATATCTCCTTTCTTGAATCCAGTATACTAACAAAATAAAGATAAAACTATCAATTTAACTTTGAATCTTGCAAATTAAAGCAATGTAAAAGTCTTTTGTCAATAGTTTTTGATAATATATTAATTACTATATCTACTATGCACTG
>DWTS01000049.1:0-19208 GCA_018250615.1 Oechydrus chersis rufus | reverse complement strand
GAAATTTTTACATACATCAGATTGGCACATTGGCAGAACCTTGAACGGTTGGAGTCTTTTAGAAGAGCAAAAGCACGCCTTTAAAATTATGCTGGCCGCAGCCAAGCAAGAAAAGGTTGACAGTATCATTATTGCAGGAGATCTTTATGACCGGACAGTTCCGAGCGCAGCAGCTGTGACGACCTTTAACGAAATGCTGCGAGAAATGAATATTCAGGAGAATTTTCCTATTTATGCAATTTCGGGAAATCACGACGGAGCACGACGACTAAATTATGGGCGTGAATGGATGGAATTTAACCATTTGCATTTGAATACATTATTAGAAGAAGCTTTTGTACCCATTGAAACAGCGGAGATTCAGATGTTCTTGCTTCCTTACTTTGATCCAGCTGATGCGCGTGTTTATTTTTTACAAGCGGGTATGCCGGAAGAGGAAGTGAAAGAAATTAAAACCTTGTCTCAGGCATTAGAACTAGTACTTGAAAAAATGCGAGAAGCCTTTCACCCTGAGAAAAAACAAATTTTAGTGACTCACTTTGCTGTGAGCCCTTCTGCAGATCAGGAGATTGAGCTGACAAGTGAAACCAAGTCCAAAGCTGGGGGGCTAGCTACTGTCACATTCCAGCAGTTTGTGGATTTTGACTACGTTGCTTTGGGGCATATTCATACACATCATGCTTCACCCAGTGAGACAGTGCGTTATTCAGGAAGTCCTGTCAAATTTAATATCAAAGAAGCGAAAACGAAAAAAGGCTATTATATCGTAAATGTGGCGGATAAGGTTGAGACTGAGTTTTTCGAAATTCAACCGCAGACGGATTTGGTTGCTCTTGCTGAAGAGTGGGAAACGCTTATTGATCCAGAATTTTACCAGCAACAACCTTTGGAATCTGCTTGGTTTGCTATATGTATTAAAAACTTTGACCGCTTTGTTCATGCTGGGCAAAATTTACGTGCCCAACTTCAGAAAATCTATGGCACTATTGTCGAACTGGATTATGAAGATAAAGAACGCATCATAGAGCACGAAACCCATCAAAATATGGAAATGATGAGTGAGGAAGAAATCGTGCAAAATTTCTACCAACAGGTGGCAGGAGAGGCACTTAGTCCATTTCAGCGAACTTTTATCGAAGAAACTTTTATTGACTTGAGAGGGGAGAAGTAGACATGAAACCAATTTACTTAGAAATGAATTATTTCGGACCTCATGCTCACTCGGAAATTGATTTTAGAGCTTTAGATGAAGCACCATTATTTTTGATTAGCGGCGATACGGGTGCCGGAAAATCTACGATTTTTGATGCAATGACTTATGCTCTTTTTGACAAGACGACAGGAGATCGTGAAGCGAGAGAAATGCGCAGCCAGTTTGCACAACCAGACCAACGTACCGAAGTGACTTTCTATTTTGAGCAAGGTAACTTTCTTTATAAGGTACAACGCTGTCCCGAGCAAGAAGTCTTTAAGAAAAGAGGAGTAGGCACTAAGACGGAAAAAAGTCAAGCCAGCTTAGCTATTGTAGATAGGGTATTTGGCACAGAGCAAGCCAGTTTGGCTACAAAACCGGTCGATGTTGCCAGTGAAATATATGGTCTTTTAAATCTCAGCGCCGAGCAGTTCAAGAAAATCATTTTACTTCCACAAAATGACTTCTCACGTTTTTTAAAATCGGCCACCAATGAAAAAGAAGAAATTCTGAAGAAAATTTTTGGTACGGCAATTTTTACGGTCTTTTCTGAGGAAGTGCGGAATCAATACACAAAAAACAATCAAGAAAACGCAGCTCTTGATTCAATCTTGCAAAGCCAATATAGCTCTTCTGTCTGGACGGAGGAAGAAGCCAAGGCTTTGGAAGAATGTCCAGATAAGGAAAAATTTGAAAAAGCGACAGAATTTCTAGAGCAAAAGCAGATGCAAGAAAGCAAGGCTCGTGACTTAGCAAAAATAGCGCAGCACCAAGTAGAAACTGTCGATAAAGCTTACGAAGATGCCTTGCTGCTGGAACAAGAGTTCCTTGAAGCAGAAAAGACTCAAAAAGAATATCAGGAAAAAATAGCAGAGCAGGCAGCGCTCTATGAGCAACAGAAAGAAGCCTACGAAGCCCGCAGCTGGGCGCAACAATTTAAGGATATTTTACGTGACTTGGAAGAGGTTGAAAAAGAACTAGAAGCTAACCAAGTACGTGAAGCTGATTATCGCTCAAAAGCCGAGCAAGAGCAGAAAATACTTGGAGAAGTGAAAAAACGTGAGCAAGACTTAGATCAGAAAGCTTCAGAATTTGGAGAAAAAGATAAGGATATTGAAGAGCTGACTCGCACGATTACGCAAGCCGAGCAGGCAGAAAAACTTATCCGGCAGAAAAAAGATTTGGAGAAAAAGATTGTCCACTTGCAGCTTAAGCAAAGTGAGACAGATGTGCCCCTAAAAGAAGCGCAAGTCAAACTTGATCAATTACAAAAAGAGATCCTTGATGAGAGTATCTTGCAGGCGGAAAAAGATGCTTTAAGTCGTCTAAAGTTGGACTTTCACCAGCAACTTTCTCCCTTAGCAGAATATTTGGAGCGCTTAAAACAAGAAAATCAACTTGCACAAAAGGAATTAAACTTTGCTGAGGAAAACATTACGACACTGCAGCAAGATTTCATGCTCAAACAGGAAAGTTATCAGGAAAAGCGAAAATTACGTCAAAGTCTCATGATTGCTCAACTGCAAAAGGAACTCGAAGATGGTTTACCATGTAAAGTTTGTGGTGCTACAGAACATCCTTTATCACATGTTGAGCTTGATGTTTCTGACGATGACTTAAAAGCAGCTATGCAACAAGTTGACAAAGCTCAAGAAGCCTTTGCTGCTGCAGAAGAAAGGCAAGAAAAGGCTCAAAGCGAACTTGAAATGGCTCAAAAAAAAGCTGCAGAAAAAGCTGAAACACTGCAAGAAATCGAGCAGAAGTTTGACCAAGCCTACAGTCAGTTTTGTCAGGCACATGAAGGCAGTTTTCCTAAAGTGTTTAGTCGCCAAGAGCTCACTATCATTTTTCAAGCTCGAGAAGACAGTTATAGGCAGAAAAGCACTGCACAAAAAGAACGTTCTCTGGAGAAAGACAAGCTGTGTGTTTTAGTAGAAAACTTAGAAGCTGAACGTCAAGGGTTGTTTCAGGAGAGCGATAAAGTCAAAGCACAGCTCGAAACAGTTACTCAAAGTTTAGCTGAGTTTGGGCAACTGCAATCCAGTCAAGCTCTAAAAGAGCAGAAGGTTCTATTGCGCCAAGAAGTCGATAACTATTATACAGAGTGCCAAGAGGTGCGTGAGAAGATAATTGTCCTTGAAAAGCGTTATGCAGAACAGAAAGCAAAACATGAAGAACGTCTGATGCGTATTGAAGAGCAAAAACTGAAGCTTCAAGAAGGACAGCGCATTATCCACAAAGCATTGGCAGCCCCAAATGCTTGGACCAATGATTTAGTCACGCTGAAAAATTGGCTTGCAGAGGATAAACTTCCTGAAATTTCCAAGTTTATTAATACTTATGAACTTGAAGAGAAACGCTTGAATCGTGCTTTAGCAAAGTATGAGGAAAAATTAAGCGGTAAGCAAAGACCTGATCTTACTGAGTTGAGAGAAGAAAAGCAAGCCTTAAACGAGCGCTATAGCCAAGCGCAAAAGACAGTTATTGAGCTATCCAATACACGACAACAACTCGAAACAACGGTTGCTAAGATTGAACAAATACTTGAGACACAAGAAAAGGCAGCGGATAAGGCGCGTGAAATGACTAAGCTCTACAATGCGATAGCAGGAAAAACAGGAGATAAGCTCAAGCTTGAAACCTTTGTTGTCCAACATTATCTGGAAAAAGTTTTGATTTATGCTAACCAGCATTTCATCAATCAACTTTCCAATAACCGCTATCGCTTTGAGTTGGCCAAAGAATCCGCTAATAAAAGGCGCGATCATGGCTTGGACATCAGCATCTATGATAATGAGACAGGCGCCTCACGTTCATCCAATACTTTGTCGGGTGGAGAAACCTTTATTGCTGCTCTGTCAATAGCATTAGCACTGAGTGAAGTAGTCCAGAATTCTGCGCAAGGGGTTCAAATAGAAGCACTTTTCGTCGATGAAGGATTTGGCTCACTTGATCAAGAAACACTCCAAAAAGCCATGACAGCGCTGGAACAAATAGGAGAAAATCGTCTTGTTGGCCTTATCAGTCACGTAGAAGAAATGAAAGATTCAATCGCACAGCAACTACGTGTCGAAAAAGTCGGAGACGGACGAAGTCAGGTAAAACTCTTTTCGAAATAAAATCTTTTAGTCAGAAATCAAGATAAAAAGTTCCGACTGCTTTCCAAAGTAGCCTTTTGAGAAAAACAATGAAATATGGTAAAATAGTAGAGTTCAAAACTCTACTCACAAAGGAGTGTGGAGTGAGATGTATGGGAAAAAGCTTTTCCAGCAAACAGCAGTAAAAAATGATGAAGTTTAGTCCTGCTGGAAAATCGAACTCGAACCAAATAGAAGAGCGCATGCTTTTAGGAAGAAATAGGAAAAATAAAAATGAGCTTGTTTTTAGATACAGCTAGAATTGAAGTAAGAGCTGGTAAAGGTGGAGACGGAGCAGTCGCTTTCCGTCGTGAAAAATACGTACCAGACGGTGGTCCTGCTGGTGGAGATGGCGGACGCGGTGGTGATATTATCTTCCGTGTCGATGAAGGGCTTTCTACTCTGATGGACTTTAAATACAACCGTATTTTCCGTGCGAAACCAGGTGAAAAAGGTATGAACAAAGGGATGCACGGACGTGGAGCAGAAGATTTGATTGTTAAAGTTCCGCAAGGAACCACAGTCAAAGACAATGAAACAGGACAAGTAATTGTGGACTTGATTGACAAAGGTCAAGAGTTTGTCGTTGCTAAAGGTGGTCGTGGCGGACGTGGAAACATTCGCTTTGCAACACCACGTAACCCTGCACCAGAAGTTGCTGAAAACGGTGAGCCAGGGGAGCAAAAATGGCTTATGCTTGAATTGCGCGTCCTTGCTGATGTTGGCTTAGTAGGTTTCCCTTCTGTAGGTAAATCAACGCTTTTGAGTGTTGTCTCTAATGCACGACCAAAGATTGGAGCTTATCACTTTACCACAATCACACCAAATATTGGTATGGTCCAAATCGGCTACGGTGACAGTTTCGTTATGGCGGACATGCCTGGACTGATTGAAGGCGCACACTCAGGTGCAGGTTTAGGGATTCAGTTCTTACGTCACATCGAGCGTACACGAGTTCTCTTGCATGTTTTGGATATGTCAGGCATCGAGGAACGTGACCCTTACGAAGATTATGTAACCATCAATAAGGAATTGGAAAGTTACAATCTTCGCTTGCTTGAACGTCCACAATTGATTGTGGCCAACAAAATGGATATGCCAGATGCGCCAGAGATTCTTGCAGATTTCAAGAAAAAGTTAGCTGAAAATCTACCTGAAGGGCAAGAAATGCCTCAAATCTTTGAAGTTTCTGGTCTAACAAAAACAGGCTTGCAAGGTCTGTTGGCACGTACAAGTGAACTCTTAGCTGAAACACCAGAATTCTTGTTGTATGAAGACGAAGACTTCATCGATGAAGAAGCATACTATGGCTTTGAAGAAGAAGAAAAACCATTCAGTATTTCACGTGATGATGATGCCGCTTGGCGCTTGTCTGGTACTAAGCTTGAGAAACTCTTCAAGATGACTAACTTTGACCGTGACGAATCTGTCATGAAATTTGCGCGTCAACTCCGTTCAATGGGTGTTGATGAACAACTTCGTGCAGCAGGTGCACGTGATGGTGATTTGGTACGTATCGAGAAATTTGAGTTTGAATTTGTAGATTAATAGCGTAGGAGGATTGAGATGGGCTTTAAGATTATTTCTGACCGTGATGAAAACGGTGAATTTATTGCCTCAGCAGATTTTTGGACAGATGAACGGATTGATGCTTTGATTAAGAAATATAATCCCTCAGGTAAACTCCGCCTCTCTAAAGCTGCACAAGAAACAAACGAAAAAGAAGATGAATAAAAAGAAGACCATGTTTTTCATGGTTTTTATTTTTATAACATGGGAGAAAACAAGAGCAATTAGCTTGAATTTATAATTTAGTCTTGCTAAGCTAAATGAAGCAAGTTAAGAAACGAAAAGGAGATCACATGGCAGTGAAACTTTTTATCGCCCAAACATTAGACGGGTATATCGCTGATAAGCAGGATAATTTGGATTGGCTGATGGCTGTTGAAGGAGAAGGAGACAATGGTATATCGCGATTTCTCTCATCTGTAGATATTGTTATCATGGGGAGTAGAACTTACCGATGGCTTTTAGATCAAAAGTTAGAAACATGGCCCTATGAGGATAAAATGACTTATGTATTTTCAAGACAAACTTGGGAAGACAAAACCAATATCAAGTTTGTGCATCCAAGTAATCTAACATCATTTGTCAAAGAACTTCAAGGAGAAATCTGGTTAGTTGGTGGCGGTCAGCTGATTAAGGATTTCATGGAAGGTGACCTTATCGACGAGTACCAAGTAACAATTGCTCCAGTTATTTTGGGAGAAGGTATCCCGCTCTTTCCACAAGGGAATTATGCAGCAGACTTAGAGTTACAAGGAACAACAAGATACGGACAATTTGTTGAATTGGCTTATAAGCGCAAAACGAAAGCGAAAAGTTAGTTAAAATATATTTTCTCTCTTAGGAAATTTTTAAAGCTAAAATATGGATTTGACTTAAAATACTCCATATGGAATAATAAATTTATGAAAAAAATAGCGATTATTGGTGGCGGCATCATCGGCATGACCTTGGCCAATTACTTAGATACAGAAAAATTTGACATTACAGTTTTTGATTCTGGCAAACATCAGGCGACAGGTGCCAGTGCAGGGATTATTTCTCCTTGGCTGTCCAAACGAAGAAACAAACAATGGTATGCTTTAGCTAAAGATGGTGCTGCCTTTTTTGAGCAACTGGTCAAAGACTTGAGTTTAGATGAAAACATTTACGAAAAGTGTGGGACGCTCTTCGTCAGAAGTCCACAAGCGCTTCAAGACCTCGAACAGCTTGCTTTAGAGCGACGTGCAACTGCACCAGAGATTGGGGAAGTGCGCCATCTCACCAAAGAAGAAACGACAGACATGCTGCCTTTGCTAAAACCTGTCGAAAGCTTATATATCTCTGGAGGCGCACGACTTGATGGAAAAGCTTACTTGCAACATCTTCGGGAACGTGCCCAAACACGCGGTGTTCGTGTAATAAGCGAAGAAGCCCAAGTCAAGAAGGAGAAGGCAAAATGGCGTGTGACTTCAGTGCAAGAGGAGGTGGAAGTAGATGAACTTGTTTTGACACCGGGACCAGCATTGAAAACTTTACTGGATCAACTGGGTTATACAGCCAAGGTCTCGCCCCAGAAAGGGCAACTGTTGTCTTTTGAGACCAATTTTGAAACAGAGAAATGGCCGGTTGCTTTCTTAGAAGGTGAAGCCGACCTGATTCCTTTTCAAAATGGCCGTTTACTCTTAGGTGCAACACATGAAAATGAAGCAGGTTGGGATTTAGAACCGACACAAGAAGCTTTTGAGCAACTGACTAAAGGCGTGCAGACCTTCTTAAAGGAAGATTATTTTGCAGACACAGCTTATAGCTACCGTGTCGGGACCCGCGCATACACTGCTGATTTTGCTCCCTTCTTTGGCCCTATAGTGCAAGAGAGAGGTTTGAATATTGCGAGTGGATTAGGTTCCTCAGGACTAACTACAGGACCTTACATTGCCTATCTTTTAGCACAACATTTAAATGCAGATAATTCAGAATGGGATATGAACCATTATCAAAAGGAAATGAATCTCTATGTGAATAAAAAAGAAGAATGAGCTTAAAAAACATTTCAAAACAAAAGACGTCTTGTAGGGTGTGTTATAATAGAAAAGATAGATTTAAAAAACAGAAAGATAATAATGGCAAAAATATCAGATTTAATTATTAATACACCAGAAAAAAACGAAGTTGAAGGCGTTTTTCATAAGCATCCGAAGGGATTTGGCTTTGTGAACCCGCTTGATGCGATTGACAAGAGTAATGACATTTTCATCTCACCAAAATTCACCAAATCAGCAATGGATGGAGATACAGTCCTTGTTCGTGTGCTTCATCAAAAAAATGCTAAACGTGGTGCAGATGGACAGATAATCAAAATCACAAAACGTTCAGTGACGGAAACTGTTGGGAGCTATCAAAGCTTATCTAGCCGTCAAAGCAAACTTACAGGCTACAAAGGCACGATTCAACTCTACAATGATAAAATCACAGATCCTTTATACATCAAGCAACCGCTGCCTGAAGTACAAGAAGGTGATGTTGTCCGTGTCAAAGTAACGCAACATCCTGATGAAAATAAAGCATTTGAAGGTCAAATGTTAGAAATTATCGGACACAAGGATGATGTGGGGATTGATATTTTGGAAGTGCTTTGCGCTATGAAAATTCCGCAAGAATTTACAGCAGAAACAATGGCTCAGACCGAAGCAATCCCAGAAGAATTAACGGAAGAAGATTTTGCAGGGCGTGACGATTATCGCTCAGAAATCACTTATACGATTGATGGCGAAGATTCTAAAGACTTGGATGATGCCATTCATGTTAAGAAGTTAGACAACGGAAATTATGAACTGGGTGTTCATATCGCTGACGTTTCTCACTATGTCACTGACGGTTCACCTTTGGATGAGGAAGCTTTTGCACGTGCTACATCTGTCTATGTTACCGATCGTGTCGTGCCAATGTTACCTGTTAAGCTGTCCAATAATCTTTGTTCACTAAATGAAGCGCAAGAGCGGTTGACGATGTCCTGTGTGATGGAAATCAATAATTCCGGTAAAATTATCAATTATAAGATTGGTCCGTCTGTGATTAAGACAACTTATCGTATGACTTATTCAACAGTAAACAAGATGCTCAATAAAGGGCAAGAAGGACATCGCGAAAGTCTAGAGCAATTCCCTAAAATTGTGGATTCTGTCGCTATCGCTGGGGAACTTCACGCGCTACTCGAAGAGATGCGTCATCAACGTGGCATGATCGAATTTGACGAAAGTGAAGCAAAAGTTATCTTGGATGAAAAAGGACATGCGATTGATGTTGTGAAACGTGAACGTGGTACAGCAGAACGTATGATTGAATCCTTCATGTTGGCAGCCAACGAAACGGTTGCCCTTGATTTCCAAAAGAAAAAATTGCCGTCACTTTACCGCGTACATGACAAGCCGAAAGAAAAAGCATTTGCTAAATTAATGGAAAAGGCTGCTGATGCGGGCTTTAGCTTGAGTTCAAACTCTCATGAAGCTGTAAATTACTTTGCGGAAGAGATTAAAGGAACAGCTTTTGAAAAAACACTCACGTATCAATTACGCCACACGATGTCGACAGCTCTGTATTCAGAAAAAAATACACAGCACTATGGATTAGCTGCGACAGACTACACCCACTTTACCAGTCCGATTCGTCGTTATCCGGACTTGATCGTGCACCGTTTACTTCATCTTTATCCAAAAGATCACTCAAACCGTACGAAAGAAGAATGGAAAGAACGTTTACCTGAAATCGCTAAACAGTCTTCTGATATGGAACATCGCGCAGTTGTGACGGAACGAATCGTGGATGCTATGAAAAAAGCGGAGTACATGCAAGATCATATTGGTGAAGTTTACTCAGCAACCGTAACTGGTGTTCAAAAATTTGGCCTCTTCATGGAACTTGATAATACGGTTCAAGGTTTGATTCGTACGGTCAATCTTCACACAGGTGTTGAAGAAGCCATTGAATTCGATGAAGAAGAAGATATCTTCAAAGGTAAAAAATCTGAGAAAACTTATCGTATGGGTGATGTCCTAAAAATTCGTGTCATTTCAGCCAATAAACGTAAGGGAACCGTTGATTTTGAAGAAATTATTGAAGAATAATAAAAAAAGTTCTATCCTTCAAGATAGAGCTTATTTTTTTTAATATAATCGATAACAGATTGAGGCATGAGGTAAACCGGCTCGATTCCATCTTTAAACATCTTACGTAAAGAAGTACTGGAAGCAAAAGAAAGAGGTAAGTCCACCCATTGGACAGGATAAAGACTTTCAATAGCTTCAGTTGAACGTTGAACAGCAACAAACTGAACCAAGTCAAGTAAGGCATCAATCTTGTACCATTTCGGAAGATATTCCACCATATCGCTACCAATGATAAAATAAAAATCAGTATCTGGATAAGCTTGAGTGAGGTGCTTCATCGTGTCATAGGTGTAAGATTTCCCACCACGTGCAACTTCTCCCAACTCAAGTGATAAACGTGGACTATCTGCAATCGCCAGCTCCAGCATTTTCACACGATGCTCAGCCGAGATTGTTTTTTTCTCATCAATATGGGGAGGAAGAGCCTCGGGCATGAGCCAAACTTTATCTAATTCAAGACGTTGAGCGACCTGATCAGCCATCATCAGATGGGTAAAGTGGACCGGGTTAAAGTTACCGCCCAAAATTCCGATTTTATTTCTTTTTGCTTGTTCCATTAGTGGATATATAGCTCCTTTTTAATTCTTTTCATATTATACCAGAAAAGCCCACTTTCATCAGTCACATGAGCATTTTCAAATAAGAAAATAATAATTTATTGAGTTTAAACTCATGAAGAATTTAAGAAGCATTGAGATAATTTCAACATGAAGATAGAAATGTCCCTGAATATTTGTAAATAAAGGTGATGACAATACAATTTACCGTCAAATTTTGTTAAAATAGAGTTAGAATATAATTTGTCACTCATAAAAGGAGTCACCATGTCACTATATCCAGACGATAGTTTAACTTTACATACAGATCTTTACCAAATAAATATGATGCAGACCTATTGGGAGCTTGGACGTCATAATCGCAATTCTGTTTTTGAAGTCTTTTTCCGTTCAATGCCTTTTGAAAACGGCTATGCTATTTTTGCAGGTCTGGAACGCATGGTTAACTACTTGAACAATCTAAGATTTACCGAAACAGATATTTCTTATCTCCGTGATTTAGATTATCCTGAGGATTTTTTGAACTATCTGGCACAGCTTCGCTTTACAGGTACAGTCCGCTCTGTCCAAGAAGGAGAACTCGTTTTTGCCAACGAACCTTTGGTTCAGATAGAAGGACCGCTGGCTGAATGTCAGCTTATCGAAACGGCTGTCCTCAATATCATTAATTTCCAAACACTGATTGCAACCAAGGCATCACGCATCAAGTCTGTGATTGGTGATGATCCTTTGCTTGAGTTTGGTACACGCCGTGCCCAAGAAATGGACGCTGCTATTTGGGGGACACGTGCGGCCTATATTGGTGGTGCAGATGCCACAAGTAATGTGCGTGCGGCTAAGATTTTTGGCATTAAACCAAGCGGAACACATGCTCATGCTTTAGTTCAGAGCTATGGCAACGATTATGAAGCTTTTAAAGCTTATGCACAGACACATAAAGATTGTGTTTTCCTTGTGGATACATATGATACTTTGAACATTGGTGTTCCGGCAGCTATTCGTGTGGCACGTGAATTTGGTGACAAAATTAATTTCCAAGGTGTCCGCATTGACTCTGGAGATATGGCCTATATCTCGAAAAAAGTACGTAAGCAGCTGGATGAAGCTGGCTTTACTGATGCCAAAATCTATGCTTCAAATGACTTGGACGAGTCAACAATTTTGAACTTGAAAATGCAGAGAGCGAAGATTGATGTTTGGGGTGTAGGTACCAAGCTCATCACGGCTTATGATCAGCCTGCGCTTGGTGCTGTCTACAAGCTCGTCTCAATGGAGGATGATCAGGGCGAAATGCAAGACACCATCAAACTGTCGAGCAACGCAGAGAAAGTTTCCACGCCTGGGAAAAAGCAAATCTGGCGTATCACAAGAGAAAGTGACGGTAAGTCTGAAGGAGATTATATTACTTTTGACGGTGAAAGACCAGACCAGAGTGAGGAAATCTATATGTTCCATCCCGTGCATACCTTTATTAATAAAAATGTACGTGACTTTACTGCTAAACCCCTACTTAAAGAAATTTTTGTCAAAGGCCAGCAAGTTTATCCTTTGCCTACCTTAGAAGAAATCAAAACTTTTGCTGAAGCCAACTTGACCGAACTTTGGGATGAATATAAGCGCAACCTCAATCCCCAACCATATCCCGTTGACTTATCACAAGAATTATGGAACCATAAGATGCGGTTGATTAGTCAAGTACGCACCAAGGTTTCTGGAATGAAATTGGATTGATACTATGAGAATAAAAAATATTGAATTAGGACATGCTGAAGCATTTGGTCAGCTCCAAATGGAAATTTTTCAAGAAAATAACTTTATGCTGGTTGAACCGGACGAACATAAAACTAAACTTCATGAATTAGCTAATCAAGTTGCCTCAACGGACTTTTTGATGGGTGCCGACAATGATCAAGGCGAATTAGTTGCCTTCTTAGCTGCCTATCGTGGCACTTACCGTCGCAATAGACATTGTGCTAAAATTGTCATTGCTGTGCTTAAGGATTATCGTCGTCAAGGGATTGCGAGCCGGCTCTTTGCAGCTTTAGAAGAATGGGCACGTAAAGAAGGAGTTTCACGTTTAGAACTCACGGTGGCAATGAACAACAGTGCAGCTATTTCATGTTATAAAACAAACGGTTTTGTGATTGAAGGAGTGCGTAGCCAATCTCTTAAAATCAATGATGAGTTGGTAGATGAATTTTATATGGCTAAAATTTTGGAGTGAATATGTCTTTACAAGAAAAAATTATCAAAGAACTAGGTGTTAAACCAACAATCGATGCACAAGAAGAAATCCGTAAATCAGTGGATTTCCTCAAAGACTACTTAAAGAAATATCCGTTTATTAAAACCTATGTTTTAGGAATTTCTGGAGGGCAAGATTCAACATTGGCTGGCCGCTTGGCACAGATTGCAATGGAAGAAATGCGTGCAGAAACGGGAAACGAAGCTTATACATTTGTAGCTATTCGTCTGCCTTATGGTACACAAGCAGATGAAGATGATGCGCAAAGAGCACTGGACTTTATTAAACCAGATAAAAGTTTAGTTGTGAATATCAAAGAAGCTGTTGATGCTCAAGTTGCGGCTTTGGAAGCGACTGGTGTGGAGATTTCTGACTTTAACAAGGGAAATATCAAAGCCCGTCAACGCATGATTAGTCAATATGGGGTTGCTGGAGGGATGCAAGGTGCTGTTTTGGGAACAGACCATGCAGCTGAAAATATTACTGGCTTTTATACGAAATTTGGTGATGGTGGCGCTGATCTGTTGCCGCTCTTCCGTCTCAATAAACGTCAAGGTAAGATGTTGCTCGCTGCTTTGGGTGCCGAACCTTCTCTTTATGAAAAAGTTCCAACAGCAGACTTGGAAGATGGTAAGCCCGGTTTGGCAGATGAAGTTGCTTTGGGCGTGACTTATGAGGATATCGACAACTATACAGAAGGACGATCAATCAGCCCCGAGGCACAAGAAAAAATCGAAAATTGGTATCTTAAAACGGAACATAAACGTCACTTACCTATTACCGTTTTTGATGATTTTTGGAAATAATATATAAAAAGACGTGAGCGCTTAGGCTGGCGTTTTTTTATACGTAAATCAATAAAATGAGGGTTGAGAGTATGGTATAATAGAGTAATATAAACGCTTACAGGAGGGATATTATGTCCTATATTGAGATAAAAGATGAATCAAAAATATATCAATCCGGTGGAGAGAAAATCTATGCCAATGATCACGTAAACTTTGCAATTGAGAAAGGAGAACTAGCAGTTATCCTAGGAACGTCAGGTGCGGGTAAGTCTACAATCTTAAATATTTTAGGCGGCATGGATTCTAGTGATGAAGGGCAAGTGATAATTGATGGTGTAAATATTGCGGAGCTGTCTGCTAAAGAACTGATTACTTACCGTAGACGTGATGTTGGTTTTGTTTTTCAATTTTATAACTTGATTAATAATTTGACGACCAAGGAAAATGTTGAACTGGCTTCAGAGATTGTCGAAAATGCGCTTGATCCTGTAGAAGTTCTTCAAAATGTCGGCTTGGGTCATCGCTTGGATAATTTTCCCTCACAACTTTCGGGGGGAGAACAACAACGTGTGGCTATTGCGCGTGCTATCGCTAAGAATCCCAAAATCCTTCTCTGTGATGAACCAACCGGAGCATTAGACTATCAAACAGGCAAGCATGTACTGAAAATACTGCAAGACATGTCGCGCGTTCAGGGTGCAACAGTGATTATTGTGACCCATAATGCTGCCATTAGTCAAATTGCGGACCGTATCATTCATGTCCATGATGGTCGGGTCAAGGAGATTACAGTCAACGACAGTCCGGCAGATATCGAAACGATTGAGTGGTGATTCGATGAAAACAAAAATCCTCAATAAAAATATAAGACGGTCGATTACTGGATCCTTTGGACGTTTCATGTCTATTTTCTCCCTCATGGCTTTAGGGGTCTTTGCCTTTGTCGGTTTAAAAATGTCTGGGCCAAATATGAGGGCAACGGCTGAGGAATTCTATGCGCGGCATCACTTGGCAGATTTGAGTGTTACCTCAACGATGGGTTTAAATGCATCGGACCAAGCGCTTATTCGCCAGGCAGATGGACTCAAAACGGTGGATTTTGGCTATTTTCGTGATGTTTTGCTGCCCGATAAGAAAACTTCCTTGCGTATTTTCTCGCAAGCGGACAACCTTTCGACTTATGAGCTCATTGCAGGGAAAATGCCCCAAAAAAGCAATGAAATTGCCCTTGATTTTCTCTATCAAGACAAGTACAAGCTTGGTGATACAATCCGCGTAACCGAAGAAAAAAATGAGGGATCATATCTTCTAAAAAACCAAGAGTTTAAGCTGGTCGGTTTTGTCAAATCAAGTGAATTTGTTGATAAAAGTCTATACGGTCCGACCAATATAGGAACGGGACAGCTTAACGGCTATGCCGTTGTTCCTCCTGAAGCTTTTCAGTCAGATGTGTATATGATTGCACGCTTGAGTTTCAAAACCATGCAAGGCCTTAGTCCATATGATTCACAATTTACGGAACGCTCAGACTATTATCAACAAAAGCTTAAAAATCTTTTGGAAGGACAACCTGAAAAGCGTTTAGCGGAGATAAGAAAAGAGCCACTAGCCCAGCTAAAACAAGCCCAAGATAAACTGAAAGCAGAAGAAATAAAACTGCAAGAATCACAGAATGCGCTTAATCAACAAAAAGCTCTAGCTGGTGAAAATCCTCAACTCCAAGCCCTGCAGGAAAGTTTGAATACAGGTAAAGCAAAACTTATAGAAAGTAAAACTCAACTGCAAGAACAGAGAGATAAACTAGCAGCGCTTGAAGCTCCAGAATATACCGTAAATAATCGAAAAGAAGGAAATCCGGGCTATCAAACCTTTGTTGATAATTCCACTCGTATCGACGCCCTTTCAAACATTTTTCCCGTCGTGCTCTTTGCGATCGCCGTTCTTGTCAGTTTAACGACGATGACACGTTTCGTGGAAGAAGAACGAGGCAATATGGGATTACTTAAAGCCTTGGGTTACACCAATGCTCAAATTCGGAAAAAATTTATCGTATATGGAGCTGTTTCAGCCTGTGCCGGTGCAACTGTAGGTGTTATTTTAGGTCATGTTGTGCTTCCTCATGTGGTATTTAACGCTTATTCGGCTTCCTCTACATTTTCAGGATTGATTTTGACTTTCTCACCTTTCTGGACGCTTGTTTCCTTTGTTATTGCGCTTGCCTGTACCGTTTTGCCCGCTTATTTGGTGGCTCAATCTGAGTTGCGTGGCGCACCAGCAGCACTTTTCTTAGCCAAACCACCTAAAGCAGGTTCGCGTATTTTCTTGGAGAGAATCAAGCCGATTTGGAATCGTATGAGCTTTACTTATAAAGTGACAGCACGTAACCTTTTCCGTTACAAACAGCGAATGTTGATGACTATTGTTGGGGTTGCGGGGTGTACAGCACTTCTTGTTATGGGCTTTGGTATCCGTGATTCTATCTCAGGGCTGAGTCAACGGCAGTTTGGTGAAATTTTACACTACAATATGCTTGCGGTTTCTCAGGATAACTTGAATAAACAGGAGCAAGATGAACTTGACCAGTTTTTACAGTCAGACAATATTAAGTCTTACGCTCCAGTTCACTTTGAACAACTGCATCAAACGATTAACGATAATCGTCAGGATATTAGTTTAATGGTTCCGGAGAAGGAAGAAAACTTTAAGCAGTTTGTAACACTGCGTAATCGTGTAAGTCAGGAGAAACTGGCATTACCAAAAGATGGTGCAGTAATAAGTGAAAAACTGGCAGAACTGCTTGGAGCAAAAATTGGACAGACCATTTCGCTAAAAAACGATCAGGATAAAACAGTAAAAATAAAAGTTGCAGGTATTACCGAGATGTATATGGGGCACTATATTTTTATGAATCAAAACCAGTATAAAGCGCTGTTTGAAACACCGATAAGGGCAAATGCGCATCTCTTGAAGCTTCGAGATACATCAAGGGCTAAAAGTCAAGCAGCTGCGGCAGACTTTATGCGAAATGCTGGGGCGCTCACTGTATCGCAAAATAGTGATTTACAAAATACAATTGACGCCTTTTTACACGGTATTAACAGTGTCATGTTTGTGCTTATTGGCTGTGCTATTCTATTGGCTATCGTTGTTATTTACAATCTAACCAATATCAACGTTTCTGAGCGAATTCGAGAATTGTCAACGATTAAAGTACTGGGCTTCTATGATCGTGAAGTGACACTTTACATTTATCGTGAGACGATTTTACTGAGCTTTATGGGTATATTAGCTGGCTTTGGCTTAGGGTCTTACTTCCATCATGTGATTATTACCATGTTACCGACCGACATGATTATGTTTAATCCTAATCTGTTATGGAGTAACCTGTTGCTCTCAACACTCATTACCCTAGCCACAACTTTAGGCTTAAGTATTGTCGTCCATCTGAAACTCAAAAATGTCGATATGCTGGGTGCATTAAAGTCTGTGGATTAAAAAAACTGTAGATTTATTCTACAGTTTTTTAGTTTAATGTTCGTAATGTTCAACTTTACGTTTGGCATCCGTGATTTGTTGTCCTTTTTCTTCGTGGGCGAGAATTTCCTCGAAGGCTGGAAGTTCCAAGTCTTGCCCGTATTTTTGATACAAGGCAGTTGTGACGAGACGATAGGCCAAGCGTGCATTGCGCGAAAGGATGGGACCGTGGAAGTAAGTACCAAATGTATTTTTATAGTGGAGCCCTTCGGTGTCATCGTCGGGATTGTTCCCGCCACCATAAACCACTTTACCCAAAGCTTTTTCGCCTTCACCAAGATAGGTAATTCCCGAGTGATTTTCAAAACCATAATATGTTTCACCAAATTCTTCGTTATGAATTTGAATATCGCCAATAAAACGGTCATTGCCAAGGTTTTTGGTGTAGTGCGGCAAGATACCAGTACAGTCAATCTTGTTGCCAGCAGCATTGATATAGTACTGACCTAACATTTGATAGCCGCCACAGATGGCAAGCATAGGCTTTTCAGCCTCAATATAGGATTTGAGTGGTGCTGTGATATTTTTGAAGCTGTCCGCAATGATTTCTTGTTCATAATCTTGACCACCGCCCCAGAAGACAAGGTCATAAAAATCTTCATCAAAGCTATCTTCAAGGGAAACGATATCAAAAGTCATTTCAGCGCCTAATTTTTCGCCAACATACTTAAGCATGAGGATGTTACCGTTATCGCCATAAGTATTCATCAAGTCTCCATAAAGATGGGCAATATGAAGGTTGTATTTAGGATTTTCTAAATTTGATGTTAAGGAAGTATAAACCATTAGTGCATCTCCTTTCCAATCATCTTGTTTTGTGCAAGCAACTCACGCATTTCTAACATTGCAGTGTAGGTTGCTAGGATATAGATGTGCTGATCTGCTTCATTTTTGAGGGCATCAAGGATTTGTGGTAGCGACTCAAGTTCATGAATTTTGCTTTCGTCAAATCCAGAAACACGATAACGGCGAGCCATTTCACTATGGCGGACACCACCAACAAAGATTTGGTCAATATCCATGTCATGGACCAGCTCAAAGTTAGCATCCCAAATCCAGCTTGTGTCAATACCGTCAGCATAGTTGGCATTGAGCAAGCTAACCAAGGTAAATGGATAATCAGCAAGTTTCATCATTTCCAGTGCCTGGTTTGCTCCAACAGGATTTTTAATCAGGACAATAGTAGCGGACTTATCACCAATCTTAAAGGTTTCTTGACGGCCAAAGACGGCTTTAGATTGTTCGAAACCTGCCTTGATAGTTTCAGCAGGTACACCGTAAAATTCAGCGACAGAAACAGCAGCAAGAGCGTTGTAGATATTGTAGAGCCCACCCACGTTGATTTTATAAGAATGATTATCAATGACAAACTGAGAAGAAGTATTGGTAATTTCTGTGAGTTCAGAAACACGGTAATCCAGCTCAGGACGTTTGAACCCGCAGTTTTGGCAGATGTAATCGCCAAGGTTAGCATATGTATTGAGCTTATAATCTAAGATATGGTGGCATTCCGGACAAACAACCCCTTCAGTATTATAATGCGCACGTTCAGGCGCATGACTTTCATGGTCAAAACCATAATACTTGACGGGATTTACCAAAGCACGTGAATGGAAGAGCGGGCTATCGCCATTGAGAAGAACAGTGGCTTCAGGTGCATTAGCGGCTCCCTTGACGATAAAGTCATAAGTTGTATAAATCTCACCATAACGGTCCATTTGGTCGCGGAAAATATTTGTGAAAACAAAAAGTGAAGGCTTGATATATTCGGTGATTTTTGGCAGTGATGCTTCATCAATCTCCAGAACAGCAAAGCCTTTTTTCCCTTTTTTAACCTTAGGTGCTGTCAAGAAAGTAGCAGTAATCCCAGTAATCATGTTAGCACCAGAAGTATTTGTGACAACTTTTCCAAAAGCTTTTTCGAGTATACCGACAGTGAGCGCTGTGGTCAAGGTTTTACCATTGGTCCCTGTCACAACGATAATTTCATAATCTTTTGTTAATGTAGCTAAAATTTCAGGATCAAATTTTAAAGCAATCTTAC
>DWTS01000048.1:0-19376 GCA_018250615.1 Oechydrus chersis rufus | reverse complement strand
GTTCCACAAAATATTCTCAAAGGTGTATGAAGTCTACCTATCAACACTTGGCCAGCAAAGACTATGGCTTAATCCTTCCCGCTCTGAGAGGAGACCCGAGCCCAGCAGTGGGACAGTAATGGGTCGATAACAATCATGAATAAAAGTAATGTAGACACAGGACCTTTATTTAAATCCTCGTGATTAAATCCTTTTTGGTGTTTACTATAGACGTCTACAGGCGCCATTAATTACTTAATGCGGTGGAAACCACTCGTTTACTTCGGTGTCATAAAAATTAAGTACTTAATCACTAGTGACTGATGAATGCAATATGTTTATTATAAATTGTTTTATGTCGCAAAACACAGTCACGAGTGACAGTCAATTTGTTCCAGACGCGGCCGGTCACGATATAACGAGAATATCGTATGACGTGTAAGGGGTGAGGTTGCTTTTTAATTAAAATCGGTTGGCCGTTGACGGGTCAGTTACGAAAAGCTAGTGAAGTGCAATGCATACTCATTGTATGGTGCTTCCGTGAAAATGTCCAGCTTTTAATAATGATACTATACGTGCGTGTACTCAACTTAGCTCAAGGGTGTATTAAATAAGGTTTTCGGTCTTGTTATGTTATGTTCTTGTGTATTTAGGCGTGTTTTTTAAAGTCCTATCCTAAAATAAAAATATTAAACTAATCAAAAAAAGCCGACATAGAAACTGCTCTTAAAACTAAACATATCCAAAATTTGGAATTCTTAACTTCAATACTTGCTGACATCCTGTCTCTGAGGTATCATCATCATTTAGCATTAGCATAGTTATCAGCATCATTTAGTAGGTATCATAAAATAATTAATGAAGTTCTCTTTAACCATAATGGGGTTGTAGACACTTTGCATACTTAATTTTCAAATGTCCTTCAATTAAAAGAGTGGCTATGTACAACCTTTATAATGTGAAGTATATTGCAATATCATTAAAATATTATTTATTTAGCAATTAAAATCAATAAAAAAATACTGAATTGACTCGCAAAACAGTGACGTCACACACCGAGTTTCACACAGAAACTCGGTCTATGACGTCACTATAGACGAATTGCGTTTTGACAGCTCATAAAAAGAATCTCAATTTATGTGTTAGTCAACTAGCTTATTGGGAGAGGAATCGACCCGACACGAGATAGGCGTGGGTCAAATGCTTTGTATAATTAATTATTAAGATCACGTTACCGGTGTTCACTACAAAATCGATTTCGGTTTCATAGCTACACCTGTGACTAAGTGGGCGTCGAATTATGACGTTTTAATTAATGACGTCACACCGTCACTCCGCGTAATGACCACGGCGTCACGTGTAACTGATTTGTCACTTTACACCGGGTTCGGTGGATTAATGTGTTTTGTGTATATTGCGATTTATGTAATAAATAGGTACCTTCATAATACGAAATAAAATCTTATACGAAATTCGTTCAATACATGTTAGTCAAATTCATAAAATGTAAAGATGGTAGAAACTGTGTAGTTCCACCGCCACAACCAATTTTTCCCTGAGGCATTTTAGGTAGGATTAGTCTTGCTTGAGGTTATAAGTAGATGTCCATGGGCAGCAGTGACCACGTAACACCAGGTGGCCTGCATGCACGTTCGTTATTCCTATTACAAATAAATAAAAAATGTACAAGCGAAGCATCCATATGCGACCTCCGGTACGATTAAATCTTGTTTGAGGTTCTACGTTGTATTGTAGTCACTCCGTACTGTCCGTAGTAGTCGGGCGGCAGTGATCGGGCATGCATATCCTTAATCTACGTATATAAATAAAGGTATTAACTTTTATGGACAGCAAGGTTCATTTACGTATTAAAAAATCCTATTAAAGAGATCTACATAATCTTTGTGTGAATTATTTTTGTTTAAAATGTATACCTAAAACAAATAGACATATAATACAGTTAAGTTCATAGCATTAAGTTACGTATACAGTAAGTCGTAACAAATTACGTCACTCAGGTTGGTAAGATTAATAGCAAATTGCGAAGCAGTAAGATTAATTTCGACTTGCCGAGGTTACCTCTTATTCTATTATGGAATAAAATGTAGTTTTCTATACAATAGTGAAATGAATGACATAAAAAAAGAAAACGAATGTTACAATACAATAGCACTTAATGTTATTAAACAACAAAGTTAATGGAAAACCATGCTTTGAAAAATATCGTTATTGTTCTGTAAGGAATGTTAAGAAAAGGTATTTAAGAAATGTTTTGCATTTCTAAGTATTAATAACTTGATTTTGCAAGTGGTTTCTTTATTACCACTTGATTTGTGGTGAAGAAAAACCATCGTTTGGAAACCTGCATACCTTCGAGTTCCACAACATGTTCTCAAAGGTGTTTGAAATCTACCAATCTGCATCTGGGCAGCGAGGTGGAGTATGGCCTAATTTTTCTCGTTCTGAGAGGAGACCCGAGCTCAGCAGTGGAATATTAGTGGGTCAATCACAAGGATTTAACATTGGCGTAGTGGTCACTAGTCATCAAACAGGTTTACGGCCCTGTGGACCGAGGCTGGATTCCCGGCCAAACGGAAATCTTCATGTTCTGGGTGAGACCCAGGGCATAGACAGGGCTAAGTGTAAAATAGTTATTTTTTATTATTATTCCTAATTTCAGTTCAAGTCCGGTTCCATCTAGAGTTATACAAGACTAACGCTAATTATATTAGCCTCATTTCCGTCTCATTCATTCTGACCCCGAACGTATTAAACTGTGGTAAATAAATATATTTAAATTATAAAAACAAGGATCATTTCTTTTAGTTAAGTGGTAGGGAAGAAACACGAATCGGTACGAAATAGGTACTTCGAGTGGGAGTAAGATTGAAAGCCGGTTCTGTTTTTTCATTATGGAAAAGTAGGAGCATTCTCCGCAATGTTTGCGTGCGGTTGTTTGTCATAGGCCGGCAACAACCCTAATGGTACTTTTGTTTTTCTTCATTTAGCCGCCCGAGGGCGCTGCTGTTGTTTTGCGACACAAAGGAATTCTTCCTCACTAAGCTTTAGTTCATCTGTATGAAGATATACCGCGTTAGCTGTTGCTCGCCCAGTACCCGGTGGCATTGTCGAGCTAATTAAATACCATGTTGCGTTACAAGTACATAGTAACATTCTCTATTCATTATAGATAAGCCTGCTAAGGGTCTGTTCCTAATTGTTTAAACATTATGGTCGTATAGATGTAATATAAGGTAATTAAATATATTTTATGTGCCATAATTTTATTTTATAACACGAAAAGTTTAAAAATATATACCTATCTTACAAAGATATGTTAAACATTTTTTTTAACATCTGTTTAAAATAATGTTGTAATATTTTAAATGGCGGATTAATTGAATGTTGTAATTTGAAATAGGAATTCATTTTTATTATATTAATCATTTTAAATCGTAAAGTGATTAAAAATATGTCATTTCCTGATCTTACAATTAGAGAAGATTTTTTTTTCGTCGGGCCTTTTTATTAAATTAAGTAGGTAATCCTACATTACCTACTTAATTATAAGATAAAGTTTGTAGACAAATAATTAACTAAAATATCTTAATCTGTATACGTCATAAACCGTAAATAGTAAACGAGGAAACGAAAAGTTGAACGTCTCACGTAGGCACCAACCATCTAGCTACGAGTGCAAACGCTTTTCCGTGTCATTAAAACTCAAATACAACAGCGTATCTGTGAAAACAGTAAGTAAAAGTTACAGTAAGTTATGTAGATCTAAAATATGCAGTGGTACCAAGGTACTACTCCTTGGCACCACGAAAGGCATCTTTCAAAAATATCTTAATAGTAAGCATGTATTAAGTCGCGTCGCAAGTTTCAAACTAGAATGTAATAAACAATGAAATGAACGTTCTGTTTATTACAAACGTCTATTATAATTCCTCTTTGAATGGGGTGATTTGGAGCATGTTCCGACATGACCTGTATAACTTGTTTCGTCACGGTTTGATACATGCCTTAAGTTAGGATGTATTCTTGTAGTCTTTACAATGCGAAATAGAGAGAACCGTACCGCAATCATCAGCAATGGGTTCTGTTTTATGTAAGAGACATGTGATGCTCGTTACGTAAATCAAATGGTAAATTTTAAAAATTTTTGTAAGTTTTTTCTTTTACCTTTTCATTAAATCTTCTTAGCTTAATATTCTATGTATAGAGAATTTTAAGTTTGCGCGGCAAGGTATTTATGGCCCGTATTAATAAACGAAAATCAAGATTGAGTTACCTTAAAAAACCGAACTCAAAATCAATCTCAATATTGAGTTTTGAATTTAATTTTGAATGAAATTTATTTCCACCCGGGCGAAGTTACGGGCATCAGCTTTTTCTAAAAGTCTAAAACTAAAAGTGAATTTATGCTGTTCTTACAAGACAGAAACTTCTGTTAGAACCGGCCGTATATACGCTCGAATCTATAACTCCCTTTACGTATTTAGCTGTTTCGTTGATACACAAATCAAACACTTGTTAAACGCCGCTAAGTGCCGCACAAACAGACGGTTTGTCGGATAAACTTAGCAGTAAAGTGACCGAAGCGAATCATAGTCGGTCTCGCCGTAACGATTGGTTGCAGCCATTCTGTATCTCGCCGCAACTCGGAGAAGCAAGCTCTAGCTGCACGTGATTGTGTACGGATTTATGGAAATCGATAAAGTGTATAGTGTAATTAATACGTGAAGAGGAAACTCTGTACTCCTTTCTGAGCGTATATCGCGCATATTGTGTAGAGAGCGCATAGAAATTTATGTCGTAATTAGCGTCCACTGGATATTCACGAGGTGGTCAGGTGGTAGAACCTTTATGTTTCGACCGAGGCAGTTCAACACCAATTTCTTTCGTGAAGTAATATTTGTGTTTCAGTTGAAAGTTGTGGATGCCATCCAGACTTTTAAACGAGGCGAAAATCTATCTAGTAGGATCTTAAGTCTAGCTTGAGGTTGTACATAGATGTCCATGAGCGGCAGTGACCACTTAACATCAGGTGGACCATATACTCGTTTGCTACTCCTTAAACATAAAGAAAAAAAAGTACCTTTGTACCCCTCTGTACCTCGTGCATAGAGTGGAAGCTTTGAGATATTTAGCATCCACTGGACATAGTAAAGTATTTTTTTTGGTGTACACAATTCTGGGAATTAATCCGCTTTTTGTACAATTTCGCGATAAAAACGGCACTAGATTTATTTTGACATAGCGTTCCGTATGCATGCAAAACAAAGAAAATACAAACAAATAGTATTTGCAAAATGACCAGAAAATGAACCAGACTTTTTGCTTGGTAAACTACTGTGCAGCAGAGGCCGTAGAATTTCGAATAACATTTTCACTTCGGATAAATAAAATACGCCACTTTAAAATGCATCAAATTTTATGTTGATACCTTGAATTGCTACTGAAATGTTCGAGGCAGTGGCGCGGTAACTCGAATGCATCTGTCACAAACCGCATAGGGTGGCAAGCGGAGTGGAATAGGTACCACGAAACATCTGCATTTGAATATTTTTTGTATATTGTAATTCGTAGCAAAATATATTCACACTAGCTGATGCCCGCGACTTCGTCCGGGTGGACTTCAATTTCATGGGCTTTATTTTTTTCCCGCGGAATCTTAATTTTATTTTAAACTATAAGTTGCATAAGTTACGTCTAATAATACCAGCTATCTACCAGTGAAACTCACTTAGTGCTGTACTTATGCTTTCAGAAGCAAAAGTCCATCTACCCATTTTAAAACTAGGCTTAATTTTCAATGATAGACGCTTGACGCGATACGTTGAAGGTTTGTGACCTAAAAAATGGCTCATCCACATTTTAAATATTACGCCTCGTTACTTGTATGGAAAGGTAAACTTTCTCTATTATATACAAGTAGACATAAACAAAGCTCTGAGTCATATCTCTATATAAACAGTGTGCACGTACCGAGTTTCTTACACGACGGTATCATCAATCACAATGCGGTTTCTAAGTACTGAATTGAATGGATCAACGTGTTTCGCACCTACGTGCGTACCCACGCTTCTTGTCTATGTTGCTAGTACATTATGGATGCACGTTTGATTAAATATGTATAGATACATAATTGTTTATTCATGTACACATTCAGTTTTAGTAGTCACATTTATTCCAAGGTTCCCATAAACCTTTTGAAACACAACAAGCAAACCCAGCAAGTTTTGCAAGTGGAGGAACCTTTATGGTTCGATCTGGGTACCCCTAATCCATATATCTAAAAGTAAATGTATTCGTAGATAAATACAAAAGTAAATTACATTAGGATTAGCTGACAATAACATTTGTACAATAATAACCTTTGTATAAATGTCCGACTATAGCCGATAGAACTTTCATAAATTGCATTAATAAATTGTTGCAGCTGAAATTTATTTGGTAGGTGCTTTTGTATAGTTCAGAGAAGTGTCGGCGACAAGGTCTTAAGTACACCAATGCCACTTGTGACACTCGACGACACAGCGCCAATGATCTACACTTCATTAACCCGACACTTTAGCTGTACAAGTGAGATCCAAATACTGTCTCACTTTGTTACTCGAATTTCGTACTTAGCGAAGGAATCACTGGAATTTATTTAGTAGTAAAGGACTTAAATAATATGATGTATTTTGATCTGACTTGCCATTAACCTGGTCATCAATATCAACTAAAACATGTGCTATGCCCATTTTTATAACTAGGTAAGCAATTTACATTTAGTTAAAAAGCTGTTTTGTTGCCAACTACGCTGAGAGCGTAGTAACAACAAGTAACAACAGCTTTTGAGGGTACTTCTCAAGGGTAGTCTTCAAGTGTTGCAACAAACTTGTGTGTGACCGCAAATAAGTCAAAAGTCTTGGTTGAATTAAGACGTCAATGGCATCAGGGTGAGTCGCGAATGTCGTGTGAACGAACACTCCTTGTGACCCACCCATGCGAGAGCAACATGCCATGAGGATTTCCTCACGTACAAAAAAAGACGTCAATGACGTCATGAATAACTGAATGTTTTGATCTCTGCAGTTTTTTTTTCTTTTACCAAACTCCAAGTATGGGATCGTGGTGGGATAGTGGTGGGATCAACCCCCTGCAAACAACAAGATTTTCTACATTTCCTCGATGGCGCTATTACGAGACACTCACTACAAGCTATAACTAACATAATATAGCGCATCTTCGCGTCAATGCACTATAATAACGTCGTACATCAATGCACGTTAACCAGATTTCTCTGGAAAGCCTTATATAATATCTCTATGGCAGGACGCCGTCGCCTTTGCTAATGCGATTATAAGTGTACGTAGGGCTGCTAGGAGTTTCAAAGAACGCTCATAGAATAGTGTCTGAACCTCTTTGGTCTAAAATTAAGGTAGCTAACATTTTAGATTACTAGCTATCGGAGAAAAATCACATTTTTTTTTGTTTAGGTTTAACTTATACCTTTCGATCAGCGTCATAGGCGTGATGAAGTAGTCATAGGCTTTAGGTTGCATATAGATGCTCTTGAGGACTAAGTTCTTCGCCTAGTTTAAAAGTCTGGCCGGTATCCACACCTTTAAAAAAATTGCTTTACGGAAAAAGCGGCTGTGCCAGTGGCACTGCTCCGGTCGAACGGTTAAATAAAGGTTTGGTAAATAATAATTATAATATCTTAATATAACGTAATAATATAATTACAGATGTGACAGCCCTTAGTTTATCTAGGATTTTCGCCGACGAGGGTGACAGTCGGCTGCAGTCTGGGAACGTTTTAGCTTTCCTACAAAATGGCACGTAAAATTAAATTGCGAGGTGCTACGAGTCATTCATAATAATTTGTAAACCTGGTCTCAGCGCTAATAGCACACAGGAAATTTTCCGTTTACGGAGGATGTTAATTAAAATTATAAATTGTATAATAAATATGAACTTATTTATGAAGTTAGTACTTATTATGAATCCTAGGATTTTCTCGTGTTTGAGGACATAATGAAAAGAACATGAAACATTATAATATTTTTTAATGTTGAGTATTCGTCGTATAATATAATTAGTGATAGCCTAATTGCGGCCACCTACTCGGGGAATCCGGGTAGAGTTCGATTCCCAATTCGCACTTGGCCAGCGTGGTAGACTATGGCGTAATGCTTCTCGTTATAAGAGGAGACCCGAGCCCAGCAGTGGGACAGTAATAGGTGGATGACATTCGAACCTCTTTTCAAACCTCTCGCCTTTATTCAAAATCAAAATCAAATAATTTTTATTCAAAGTAGATCCATACAGAATAACTTTTGAACGTCAAAAAGTCTACCATCGTTTCAGAAAAAATACGTCATGGAGAAGAAACGGCAAGAAACTCCATGAAGAAGAAACTCCATCAAGTAATATTACAACGAATATAACTTGATAGAGGATTCGAGCTGAATCTCAAGTAGAACTCCAACCATACCTATCTTGTTCTAACAGGTGGCAATATTCAAATCTTCTTTAAGAATCACAAGTGAATTGAGGGTCGGGTGGTAGGTATCTATTATAAAACATAAGACTATCATAAAGGTAAACACACAGAGAAAAAAAAAGTTGAGAACTATAGTAAAGCAAAAAGGAAAAGACTTTAAACAGATTATATTACAATCAAGTACTCGTACGTACCTACTGGTAATTGTTTTTGGATCCCTATTCGTAGAATGGGATAATGGAATTGGAAAACTGGATTACAGCGTGTTCGTTAATTAACTATGGTTAACTCTTAGCGTATAATTGCAGCCGGTATTTAGGTATTTATTATGGGTAAAAAAACTTAAACTTGTAAAATTGAGTTAAATAATGATTACAAGAATTAGTAAATTTACAAAAAAGTTGCTTTTTATACGAAAATTGAAAGACACATTTTTGTTAGAATTGAGTAATATTATTATTGTCACTTAAGATGACTCAGTATAAATACTGGATGATTTTTAAACTAAAAGCTTCAATGCGGTCGACATTTTAAACAACTCAGTAGTTCATATTATAGACATTTTTGATCTACTTGGTGTATCTTATAGGTTAGATAGGAGTTCTTCAGGTTCCCTATGGCATAAAAAGTTGTTATTCTAGAACATCTTAGAAATTTAAATGCCTCCTTGTTCACATTTATATCTGAGTAGGTAGACTAGGCCATTAAACTGTACTTTAAAATTTAAATTTTAATTTACGAACCTTAAATTGAAATTCGTTCTGTGCAAGAAATTTAAGAGATTTTAAAGTTTATCTATAATAATATGTCTAGATTTTCCGCCGCATTGAATCGAAGGAAGCTTACACGTATCTAAATCTTGCCTGAGCTAAGATAGATGGTTATCGATAGAGTAAATTTAAACTTGCACACTTCTTTTACTGTAGAGATAACTTATTTTACTATTACGTAAGGATCCATTGATCAGCGGAATGTTTTAATTTAGATTAAGACGTTCGTTAAGATTCGATTCAGATCGCAGTAATTTGCAACAAATTCTAAAAATAATATTAACAAAGTTAAATTTAAAAATAATATTATTAGGTTAACTACTATTGATATGGTTTCTCTACAAGGTTTGTAACTATGCTTTGTAGCTTTGCTATTTTTTGTAACTTTGGACGTTTTAAATAAGACTTCTCTATAAAACAATCAATCAATAATTTATTAATCATTTACAACTCCGGTCAGTAGATATCCAAAAAGGTAAAAGTGTTTAATTACGATGAATTGTACATTTTATTACTCATAAAGCATACAAACTTCGCCCACCCAAATTCTACAAATCCAAAATATAGATGTTATGCAGCCTCAACCAAGTCTTGTACTCTCTTGTTAATCCCCGAGATTCATTAACCATTTCTTAAAGCGAGGAGTCCCCAACTTTCCCCTACATTCATGTCTCGAGTTCATAAATTCAGGTTCTAATGGATTTTGAATTTCAACTACTCTTCGAAGTTAACATCCCGCAACCCCATTTGATGCGACCAAGAAGCAAAGTTAAGACATGTACCTACACGTTTACACATAAATATATCACTGTTATTTAGATTAGGTTCTGAGTGGTTTTGAAACTATCTGAAACTGTTTGAGCGGGACGGCCGTCTAGTGCAGTGAACTATTATAGTACGGTCCACACGTCGCAAATATTTTATACACATAATTTAAGTCGCCAATATTCCTGCCTTATATTGTTGCTAGCGACCCGTCCTGGCTGCATTACATATTTATGACTTATCAGACACACAGATTATATTTGTTTTACACACGAAGATAAGAAAATATTCTCTATCCTAGACTTAAAACAATTTAAAATTACTTGTTACAAAACTTTTCAGTTACATTCCTATGTAGAAGATTAATAATTAATTGATTAATATTTTATAAATAAAATAGTAATGTGTTTAGTCATTGCAGGCTTTCATCTCCTATTAGCCCTTTTGGGGGATGTATTTTCAAAAATCCGTTTCTTGTGAGCGTCAAAAAAAATTCAAATCATTAATGTGTGACACGACATAGAATATGTGTGTAAGCGGGCGCGTATGCGTATAAGTTTTGTGTCACACGTCTGTTGCCTACATGTATTATTCATGACATTATTAAAACACGTAAATTTTACTCTGATTTGTTCAATACTTATTACATAAGTGATCCGAATTCTCACTTTATTAAATATTCTATTCTATAACCGCAACTAGAACTTAGCTCTACTTTCATTACTGCACATTTAGTCACATCATTGAACTTCCGTAAAATTAATGTATATTTCACGCTTATTTATTTTACGTAACCATTATTACATGTATTGCTTATATTTGAAGAGTGAGAGGAAACCCTATTAGTGTCGGAAACTTCCGGCGTGTAACGTGTTGCAACAAACTACGGAACGTGTCTGCGGTTCTAATGAATTTTGCATTGAAAGGTCACGAAACGAATTAAGATCGTTAGATAAAAACACGTTGCCAAAATATGTCGTAATGTTTAAAGAGTACAAATTTACAAAAAGTTTTTGTTTATTTTTAATATGCATGGCCTACCTACTTTCGCCATTCTAATTTTGCGATCAGTTTTATCGTTTAAAGAAATACATACCGCCCGATTTATTTTTATCTTTTCAATGGTATAGGTAGGTAGAAATATTTTAGTAAATTTTTGATTAATACAAAAACGAGTTAAGATATAGGCACAAGGTACATACAGTAGGTATTATAAAAAAGGCAACTTTTCTAAACATTGGGCTTCTACTACTTACTTAGTTAAGCTCTAAATCCGTTTAAATGTTAATCATTAATTTTCATGAAACATTTAAATATATGGTACCTGGATTGTCACTTTCTCTCATGTTATCTCCTCTCCGACCCTCGTTGGCTTAATCGTGACAACTCATTAACCTTTAAGGTTACGTTAAAATGGAGTCTCTTATCAAGTGTATCCATTTACATTTAACGTCACAGTAAATATTTTTGTCGAAAAAGTTAATTTATATAACCACTCGCCAAATAAGAGTTTACACTTATCACTGTCAAACCATAGCGGTTAATATTGGGTAGATAACATATTGTTAGCGAATAGCGACCAAGAAAATAAATATAGCATCCATCTGTCGTCATTAATTCATTACTACCTCATTGCTGGGTGAGAGTCTCTTCTAGTAAATGATAAGAATTTGCCCATAGTCAACCACCCCTGCCAAGTACGGATTGATAGAAAATCCGTACTTGGGCAGCGCGAACGTCCCTGGCATGTCATCTTTGTATATCAGTAGTTTTTTTCATTTGACATAAAAAAAATAACTCATTATATAAAATGATCGCTTTCGTTTACATCACAGTATTCGCATTAAGCGATTTCGCATATAAATACATACAATACACAATAACTTGTGTTGGAGTTATAATCGAATTCACCCACGACCTTCCGTTTTACAGTCAGAATCACTAATCAATAGACGCAGTGTAGGATAGAATAATTCGAAATCATACGACTACCGCCACATTTAATTTTCGTATCAGTATTTAGCTTAAAACTGCCTGAATAATTTGCATTTCTAAGAAATATTTTCATACAAGTAACTCGCTAATATCGCTACCTATTCTTGTGCAATGCAACAGGTGCCTTAAAATGACATCGCAGTGATTGAATAATTGGTTTCAACGTCACACCAAATATAGAGTTGCAATTACAAATGTCGCGCGTTAAATAATCATAATATATGTTCACATGTAATGGCCTAGCGATCCTCTTAGAGCATGAGATTAATAATCTTTAAAAAATATTGCCAAGCTATTTATTCGATACCGTGTAGGTAATAGAATAAGAACCAAATTAAACAGAATTGTGATAATATAATCGTTTGAACGCAATCCATTTAAAACGTATAAAGATGTGGATGAGCATTATTATAACTTCGAACAGTTAGAACGTTGTTCTGCATTTAAAAGTCATATCAGCTTATTTTGTAATTAACAAAAGTGTAAATGCTACTATTTAGGTACTGTACTTATTTTGTAAATCATAGTTACAAAAATACTCTATCGTCGTTATTTTTAACTAATTACTGTCTCACAGTGAGTTTTAACTCGGAATGCGAAGGGTTCCAGCCATAGTCCCCGATAATTGGTAATCCATATACTTGTAAATAGCTTCCTTAAACTCGTAGTAGGTATGTGTTGTTGTGTAGAATATGCTAAAGTAGACAAACTAAACGGTGTGGTAATCCGCTCCACTGGCCTGCAACCTTTTTAAAGGCCCACTGCTAGGCACTGGTCTCTTCTCACAAGTGGAGAAGGCCTGGGGCTACACCACGCTGCTCCAATATGGATCGGTGGAGACAGGTTAGTGGCCAATTCGTAGATATTGGATGTTTTCAGACCGCCCATAAGGCCTCCGACGCGGCTTAACGACTGCCATCGATCAATAACAAACAACAATTTTGCCAGTAGCAGTCACTCGTCCATCTCCCGACCGCGCCCAAACCTAACTTTGTTGATCGTTTACAATCAATACAATTAGCGGGTTTATGCGCACTTCCACTACTCCTGATTACTTATGTTACCACTACTACTAACTATACTGCGTGGACAAGTAGCCTGTAATATGGATCCATCTTTAACTAACAATTTCCACAACTCTATATTATTATTTTACTCTTCTTACGCGTTCACTCTTGGCAGAGTGGTCGTGATCATCACAATGGTCTTATGACACGCTGCAACATATACCTCAATTCCTCTCTGACTCTGCCTACCTCTAGATATTTGAGAACAAATGGCTATGAGAAGCAGTGACACGTCAATTAATAGATTTTATTTTTATTTTAAAGCGGCATAACCTGTGACTTCGTCCAGGTAGAATTAATTTGGTAATGGGTTTTTTTTCCCGCGGCACCCTAATATTTTTTCGAAACTAAAAGTAAGCCTAATTCACGCATCATAAAATTAGCTATTTGCCATTGAAAATCCCGCCAAAATCCGTCCAGCCGTTTCGGAGATAAATCGGAACAACAGACAAACAGACGGCTAAAAAATTTAATAATTGCTTTTCTCGGGTTTATATGGTACAAACCCGAGAAATAAACTTTCATATGTATGTGGGGCCAAGCTGTTATTTTGACATTACAAACAGATACTTCAATTTTATTTATCTGTATAGATTTTAAATTCAAAAACAAACAAACTCGATTCGATGCAACATAATGTATAATACTTGATCTAAGTAATGCTATACAATTAGTATCTGTCATAAAGCTATTATTGACTTAATATTGGATACTTGTATAAAATCCTGTTTGGTGAGTACCACTAACAAGGGGAAAATTTGCTTTCCACAGGAAATGCGCTTACAATGACAGGTTTCGATGTCAACCCGTGGTGTTGCCAGTTTGTAAATTGCAAGATACTACTAATATTACTGCGGCGTGCTCTATTTATGTATGAATAATTATAAGACTTGTACTTTTAGATCTCCTTTAGAGTCGAAAGCTGGAACATTAATTAAGTAGAACACCTTTGCTGTTTAAATAGGGTTTTGTACAAGTATACGTATATAAAAATATTCGAAGCGAAGTTGTTACCACTAGACCGCAACATTATTTTTAGAGTGTCTCCTAGGTAAATGACGTAGGTATATATTCTATGTCATCTATATTACAGACGCTCAAGAATAAATACGCTATAATAAATACCCTAAAAAATAATATTTCTACATAACCGATCCTTTGAAAATGTCAGTCTAATAGTATCCTTTGTTATTCAACCTTCGAAACTGTAAAATGATGTAACAACGATGTAAAATATCGTTTAAATCGATTAAGGAAGTTTTCGTGAATTGTGAACAAATAAAAACACAGACAGATGTGATGACATGAATCTATTCCAATTTAATCATTTATGGAAACCCCAAAACCCTTTTCAATGCGTACTAGGGTTGTAGTCATTGCGCCATTGAGTCGTTTAATTTGTATTACTATACAAATAACGCTTTTCCCTCACTAAAACAGCACGTGGTAACGTTGTGGCAACAGTTTACGACTTAAAATTGATTTTTTAAGCTGATATAGCGAATAATTATGCAAAAACGGGACTTCGTAGCCTTCTTAATCCCTGGATTAGAGGGAAGAGGGTCGATCAAAGAGGAGCAAAACGGGAACATCCCTTTGGTTAATATATAATGAAGGTTCATTCCGAGCCTCGTGTTTACATTAATTTGGCGAATGTATAAATGTTTCCCGAAACTTCCCAACCAAGTTGGATTCGTTTCATTTTCGAGTAATTTTGCGAGTCTATTTTCAATGGGAATTAGTTGGAATGAGACGTGTTTACTTTGTAATGTTCAAGAGGTGTTTGCTGACGGCTTTTCAACTTTTAACAAGTGGGTCGAAAGCGTATATTCGTTGATGGTATACTGTTTTAATTATATTATTGCTTGAATGCCTATGCTTATGTATTTTTACCGTTCTGGAGGTTAAGTTGTAAGTGAACTCCAAGGCCGAATGATGTTTTAAAGCAAAGCATTAAATTTTTGTCTAATATATGATCATATCTAATTCCCAAACTGTCAGAGTTTCATTTTTCATTATTTTAAATATTCAACTCTCATTTCACCCAATAAGTGTGGAATTTCGAAAAATCATGTCTTGTGCTCTATTACCCATCAAATGAGTATATTCCATGAATTTCGTACCTTTAGTAATTTTGACTCTACTTAGAGATTTAAGAAGCATCAGCAGAAGTGAAAACCCAGTGGTTAAAAATTCCGGCACTACTCCGAGGGCTTGGGTTTGAGTCCCTGGGGCGCACTAATCATTTAGCGTACAAAAAATATGCGTATTATAAATAAAATTCACTTGCTTTATCGGCGAAGGAAAACATCGTGAGGAAACTTGCATACCCGCGAGTGCCTCACGATAAAATGTTCTCAAAGGCGTGTGACGTCTTTCAACCCGCCAGAGACTTAGAGGGGATGCAAAACCTAGAAGTGGGATAGTATCTACTGGAACTATGATGAAAACAAACAGTAATGGTTCGATGAACTATGAACCTACTGACAATAAAAACTATAACAATTTATTTCTTATGTGCGGGAATAAAAATAGAGGAAACTCAACAGATCGCAGTTCTAATAAACGGGATAGATTGCTACTATCAGTAGCAGATGTTTCTTGTATTTTGCAAGGTACAGAACTGGAGAGATAGCGTAGATGTGGAAGAAGCTGTAATATGTTTGTGCGATCTTAAAGTAAGATTTATATCACAAAAACTAACTTAGGTAGTTAGTTTTTGTGATAGATTACAAATCTCCAATAGATTTACAATAGATAGCTAGCAGACAGTGGAAAGTGACAATCAATTTTATTCGTCATAAATTACATCAGTAATATACTAATTTGACTTACCTACTGACTTGCAGCCTACTACAGGTAACTGTATAAATATGAAATCATTTTAATGTTCCGTTTTATAATATTATTTTGGTAGTACATACGTGTTAGGTGTGATGTGTGGGTAGGTACCCCGAAGACATTTAAAAAACGGTACACCGAGAAAACAAAAATACATATCGAAGTCAGAATCTCTTCCTTTTGTATAAAGTCATCAAAAGTTTTTTTTTTTTAAATTGACCACAAAAGTAAATATTCAGTGTATCAGTGTACTTATTATTAAACGTAATGTTGTATTTAAGCTCGTTGTATGGCCGAAGCGTTAGCTAATATTTGTTACGCAAACATTTGTAATATGCAAATGCTAAATGGTTACAGTAGACACAAGCTTATGAAGACAACTTAAAAGGAATACATAAAAGGAATTATGTTAAAAACATCAAAATACCCAAGTTTACCGCCATAATATATAGTTTTATAATAATTATAATCCGCCATTTTTTATTTATTTTAATGTATCCAGTGACACTAGCGCCATCAAGACAAAGTTAACGACGTATCATTTATCGATTAGTTAAAATATATTTTATTTATCTTTTTTCTACTAAAACTAATAAGGTAATTAAAAAGTACAAGATGTATATATTTTTAAAATCCGATTTCCTTTATTTTGGTACCCTATTCGTTTGGCAGAAAAATTATTTTTCAAAATATGCCATCTAGTAACCACCACGTATCATTTAGAACATATCAGTTGCAGGTTTATCAGTTAAAACGGAATAAAGAAATGGACATACGAATTCATACTGCCTAAAACATGACCCTCCTTTTTGGGTTTCGCCGCAGTCGGGTAATAGTTCTACATTCTACAGACAAGCCACGAGACAGAGAGAATCACTTACATCGCTAATTACGAGTACTGTTACAGACCAAAAGATAACAGAGCAACGGTGTGTAGACGTGCGGTAGCGGTGGCTTGATTGCTGCAATTTGTCTGTCCACCCGCTGCACTAAGCTCAACGAAGCTCTCACAATTTACTGTTTGATGTTCCGCTGGGTTTGTCCATTGACTTTAAAGATCGAGAGCGCTGTCAAATGTGGATGTTCTACTATAAGCTTGGGAATGAATAGCTTGCGGGAGTTGATAAAGTAGTGTAATCTTAGCAATTTGTACGTAAAAGTATGTTGTAGTTGTAACATTGTCATTGTCATTGACATTTCAAGATCACGATAAGACGATGTATGTGGCAGGGTAGTATTCGTTTAACTTAGATATACTGCGTAGAGAATTTAAAATCTAAATGACAAATGATTTTTGTCTGTTGTGGAGCTATGAGCGCAAAAAAGCTTATTTTGTTATTTTCACAACAATGAGATGAGCTTCTTCATAAAATAATTATAAATAAAAATCACATTGTAAGAAGTGCAGCGCGAACAAAATAGAACAAAAGCTCGTTAAGAGCAAGAAGAAAATGAAGATTTACTTTTATAAGAAGCTATTTAAGATCCTAAATATACGAAAAACCACAGGCAGAATAAATTTATCCAGATCTTTTCTTTTGTGTAAAAGATTTTCCAAGAAAATCTTAATTAGTCTTTCTCTGTTATAAAATAACATGATGTTAATATTGTTTTTCTTTGTACTTTTTTGTACGTAGTGAAATATTGTAGCTTATGGCAATGACAATTAAGTAGTATGAACTCTGGTTTTTATTCTTGATTGGTTCGAATTTAAAGCAAGCATTTACCAGTGTTCCATTTTTACACAAATTAACTAGCAGCTAGTAGGTAAAAGTCCCGAAAAATTCTAAATTAATGAAATTGATGAAAAGAGTATAAACTTCAGCATACATTTGATTTAGCATTTATTGATAGTAAAAAATCATGATTATTAAAGAAAACAGCACAAAAATAGAAAGAATAATGAACCCGAAAGCAAATGCGAAGTTTCTATAGCCATGGACGAGACATACGGGAATGAAGCAACGAGAGATCTAAAAAGCGGCGTTATTATCCGACCTCACGTGCACAGATATAATGACGATAATTGGGCTCGTCTCGTGAAAGACTGCGCCTTGTTTGTGTTGTTACGGTCTGGTTTACTTTACATGTCGATAGGAGCGGTATAAAGGATTAATATTTTTATACAAAGGATTTTTATACATCACAAACGACTTATAAAATGCCGAAACAGACAAATACAAGTAAATTACATTCAGTGTGGTGATAGCACTGGATATTCTGGGCTACATAATTTGCAACATGGTTCAGCAGCAAAAATGTATATGTATGTATATAGGAGTATAAAACAGTTCCCTGAGTGTTTAATAGTTCTTAAAGGTATGTGATGCAATTTGTACATAACCAGCAAGACGTAGTAGGGTAGCCGATTAGATTGCTCGCATCCAGGGATAATATCAGATAATGGAGTTGCAAATACAATTCAAAGAAAATTCCCCAGTCCAGGACAAATTCAAAACATTTAAATCTATTTGTCTGAAACTCTAGGCTGGAGCTACATCGATTTCATGATCGACTGGAATGGTTTGAAATGTTGATAAGCGAAAATAGTACTTAAGCTAAAGACGTAAAGTTTATCAAAGTTTGAAGTAACATTGTTTGTAGAACTGTCGTTGAATCGGGCTAGGATGGCACTTGGGGTATTTACGAAGCATTTTATTGATGCAATAAGCACTTGATAGAGATCAGGAAATGAGCGCACTGAAATTCACTGTGTCGTTTACTATGACGGACTCAATTTAGTTAACGATACTAACGGTCTTCAAACTTTCATTATTATCTATGTATAAAAAGAAATCGTTACAATTTACCACGTCATTTACTTGTAACATATTCATCGATCTAAGGATATCGTTTTCTCTAACGCCTCTAACGTTAGGTAAACATAGATTTCAAAGTATAGGTATATAGCTTTTGTTTGGTTGTTTTATTCTTTAAATTATTCAATCAAATAAGATACTAACATTGCCTTAAGTAATATAGAGGCAAGGCATTTGCATACTTCCCTCCTTCGAACGACCATACATAAAATATTATAATTTTAAAACTAAATTCCGCCAACGTTGAAACTGTCTGACGTTCACCATATTTAAATTCTCAAAAGCTATTATACTATGCATATCTCAAGACCAACCACAGTTCACTTCATTGCATCTTTTTGCATTTTTAAATAAGATGCCTTCCCGCTATGATGCATTATTAATTATGGATTCGGAATTTCAAATCGTTACTCTATTTATCAGATTACTTCACGATATATGTACTAATTTCCATACCAAATTATGTAAATCAAAATACTGTTAATAACATTTTAAATAAGAAAGTGGTTACTTTTCAAGTTAGTAGGTATAACTTACTATTTTTACTATTATTAAGTATGCGTAAATTTATCATCTCATACAAAATGTCTTTGGGTGACCATAGTAATAGTCCAAGTTCCTGTGGCCCAGCGTCCAAAGG
>DWTS01000047.1:0-19483 GCA_018250615.1 Oechydrus chersis rufus | reverse complement strand
TCGAACACAGAAGTTAAGTCCTATTACGCCGGAAGTAGTTGGGGGTTGCCCCCTGCGAGATAGGGTAAATGCCAAGTTTATATGGTCCGTTGGTCAAGGGGTTAAGACACCGCCTTTTCACGGCGGTAACACGGGTTCGAATCCCGTACGGACTATATTCTCAAATCCCGATTTATGATCGGGTTTTGTTTTATGCGGATTAGCTCAGTTGGTAGAGCGCACGACTGTTAATCGTGTTGTCGTCGGTTCGAGCCCGACATCCGCAGTCAAGTAGATCAGCCTGTGGCTGTTTTTTTTGTTGTGTTATAATAGTAGATACTGAAGGAAGTAATATATTATGCAAAAACGCTATACCACATGGAACGAATATTTAAGAGGGACTTTTGGAGAAAAAATTTTTAAGGTTCCCATTGATGCTGGATTTGATTGTCCCAATCGGGATGGGACTGTTGCACATGGCGGCTGTACATTTTGTACCGTATCTGGTTCTGGTGATTTGATATTAGAGCCTGATGCACCAATTGCTGAGCAATTTCGTGTGGAAGTTGAAGCTTTTCATAAAAAATGGCCTGGTGTAAAAAAATATATCGCCTACTTTCAAAACTTTACCAATACTCACGCTCCAGTTGAGGTTTTACGTGAACGTTTCGAAGAGGCTGTGAACCAGCCCGATGTTGTGGGTATATCTATCGGAACACGACCTGATTGTCTTCCGCCAGATGTGGTTGATTATCTGGCGGAACTTAATACGCGTATGGAAGTTTGGATTGACTTAGGTCTTCAAACAACATTTGAAAAGACAAGTGATTTAATTAACAGAGCACATGATTACCAAACTTATACGGATGCCGTAGCTCGTTTACGTGAGCATAATATTAATGTTTGTGTCCATTTGATCAATGGATTACCTGGTGAAAGCCATGAAATGATGTTAGAGAATGTACGCCGCATGATTTTAGATTCGGATATTCAGGGTGTCAAGCTTCATTTACTGCATTTAATGAAAAATACGCGAATGCAACGTGATTATCATGATGGACGTCTGCAACTTTTGTCTCAGGATGAATATGTAAAGATTATCTGTGATCAGTTAGAGATGATACCTAAAGAAATTGTTATTCATCGGCTCACTGGGGATGCACCCCGTGAGGCTTTGATTGGTCCGATGTGGTCTTTAAATAAGTGGGAAGTCTTGAATGCGATTGATCGTGAAATGGAGCGACGTGGCTCTGTTCAAGGCTGTAAAAATATTAGAAAAGTGGAGTCAATTACCTATGCTTAGACCAATTGAGATGGCACATCAGATGTTATCTAAAACAATTAAGTCTGGTGATGTGGTCGTTGATGCGACCATGGGGAATGGTTGGGATACAGCTTTTCTTGCAGGTTTGACGGATAAGGTATATGCCTTTGATGTGCAAAAGGAAGCCTTAGTTTCAACCCAAGCTTTATTGCAAGAAAAAAAACTAGAAGCCAAGTTAATCTTAGATGGCCATGAGAGTATTGATAAATATGTCAAGGATTCTGTAAAAGCTGCTATTTTTAACTTAGGTTATTTGCCTCGGGCAGATAAATCGGTTATTACACAGCCCAGTACGACTTTAAGAGCTTTAGACATCCTAAAAGAAAAACTTCTACCTCATGGGCAGATTATGCTTGTTGTTTATTACGGACACGAAGGTGGTCAAAGTGAAAAAAATGCTGTTCTTGCTTGGGCAAGTGAGCTTCCCCAAGCACAATGGCATGTGATGAAATATGAGCCTCTGAACCAGATCCATACACCACCTTTTTTGATTTGTATTGAAAAGCGATAAAACACGTATTTGCGTGTTTTATTTTTTTTCGATTCTTTATTTTGTTAGAATGAAAGTGTGATAAAAATGAGTCAAAAATAAACTTTTAAAAGAATGGAAGAGTAGTTAGAACTTTCCATCAATACTTTAAGGCTTAAAAGACTAGCTATTAATACTCATTTAAAATAGTAGGTTAAAAAGTGCATCAAATTAAAAAATAGATAAGAAGAATGCATTGATATTTATGTATAATAATGTTAAAATAAGAAGATTTTTAGTTAATATTTATTTTGGAGGCTGAAATGGAAGGAATTTTACTCGCTCTCGTCCCAATGTTCGCATGGGGATCCATTGGTTTTGTATCAAATAAAATCGGTGGAACAGCAAAACAACAAACTTTGGGGATGACTTTTGGAGCCTTTGTCTTTGCTCTGATAGTATTTCTTATCCGTCAACCTCAATTAAGTTTTCCTATTTTTCTTATTGGTTTTATTGGTGGCTTTATTTGGGCAATTGGTCAAAGTGGACAGTTTCACTCTATGAAATATCTCGGTGTATCCGTAGCTGGTCCTTTATCTGCGGGGTCCCAACTCGTTTTGGCAGCACTAATCGGTGTCTTCATTTTCCATGAGTGGACCCAAAATATTCAATATACATTAGGGTTTATTGCCATTTTAGCTTTAATCGTTGGTTTCTATTTTTCTGCAAAAAGAGATCCTGAAAATACCATTGCTGTAGAAAAACATCACTATGTTAGAGGTTTGATTTGTTTAGCTTACTCGACTTTAGCTTATGTATCTTATGTGATTTTGTTTAATAATTTATCCGCTCTGTGGTTCAATATTCATTTTGATACATTAACAATTATTTTTCCAATGTCAATCGGAATGGTTGTAGGTGCTTTTGTTCTTTCTGGTGGTGATATAAAAATGGAAGCAGTTGTTTTTAAAAATATTTCTGTTGGACTAATGTGGGGCGTGGGTAATGTTTTTATGTTACTCGCAGCTTCACTGGCAGGGAATGCTATTGCTTTTTCCTTCTCCCAATTAGGAGTAATCATTTCAACAATTGGAGGTATTCTCTTTTTAGGCGAGAAAAAAACAAAAAAGGAGTTAGCCTACATTACTATAGGTACAGTATTGTTTATTATTGGAGCAATCTTACTTGCTATTGTCAAAGCAAAAGGTATCAATAATTGATGTGCTGAAGAAATGTAAAAATATGATGATAGAGGAGTGATATGAACATTTTTCGTAAAAGAGTAGTTCAAGAAAAAAGTGAAATGAAACGTACTCTTAATTCGATGGACTTAACTTTATTAGGTCTAGGATCAATGGTGGGAGCAGGTATTTTTACTTTTACTGGTGTTGGTGTAGCCCTGATTGCTGGGCCTTCGCTTATTATATCCATTATTATTGCAGGGATTGCTGTAGGGTTGTCAGCTCTAATCTTTGCTGAGTTTGCTTCACGTGTACCAAGCCGAGGTGGGCCTTATGGCTACATTTATGCTGTTTTTGGAGAATTTCCTGCTTGGATCGTAGGCTGGCTTTTGGCAATTGAATTTTTTACAACAATTGCAATCGTTGCAAAGTCATGGAGTGGTTATTTCAAAGGCTTGCTGCATTTGCAACTTCCTTCCAGATTTGAAGGCTCATTTGGCCATACTTCAGGTTTTTCTATTGATTTAATTCCAATGTTGGTAGTGGCTGCCATAACGGTGATGATTTTCTTAAACACCCGAACAGTGTCACATTTGAATAATACTCTCGTTGTTTTAAAATTTTCAGCATTAATTGTTTTTGCTATTGTTGGTCTTTTTTATCTGGAACCTGCAAATTGGTCTAACTTTGCACCTTTTGGCTTGGGTTCCTTAATCGGTGGTCAATCGGGTATCTTACCAGGTGCTTCGATGCTCTTTATTGCCTTTATTGGTTACGAAACAGTGTCGACAGCGGTAGATGAGGCTGAAAATCCCCGTCGAAATATTCCTTATGGCGTAATTAGTTCACTTTTTGTTGCTGTAGTCTTTTATATTATTGTGACATTGGTGCTTACAGGAACAGTGCCTTATTATAAGCTAAATGTCACAAACTCTATTGCATTTGCTCTTGCTTATCTTGGAGTTGAGTGGGCAGCGACTTATATTTCTATTATAGCGGTGATTACTTTGCTCAGTGTTGCTCTCACCATGTCCTATGCCTTATCACGCTTACTTTACTCTATGAGTCGTGATGGGCTTTTACCTCCAAAGCTCAGTAAAATTTCAGCTAAGCACCAAACACCAATTAATGCTACACTCGTTATTGGAGGTACTTCAATGTTGATAGCTGGCTTTGTTCCTATGTCTTATCTCAGTCAGTTTTTGAGCTTATCTACATTGTTATATCTGATTGTATTAGCTCTTGGTTTGTTAAAGCTTCGTAAGGAACAAGGGTTGCCACAACCTCATGAGTTTAAAACTCCACTAGTACCTTTGATTCCTATCTTATCAATTATTGTCAATGGCTTTTTAATCGTCCACTATCATACCCAAATATGGCTTTTTCTTCTAATTTTACTTATGTTTGCAGCTGGTTTCTACTTTGTTTACAGTTATCGTCATTCTAAACTAGAAAATTCTATAAAATAAAAAACTTTCTTGTACAAGAAAGTTTTTTATTAGAGTTTTTCGTTTACAAAACGGACGAATTTATTCCACATCACGACAAAGACATTTGCACGTTCCACATCTGTCTTAGCTGTAAGAGGAAAATGATAACCTGAAAAACCTGGGAGATAGCCGAGCTTATCTTTTTGTGTAGCTGTAGCCTGAACTAACTCTTCTCCTTTTTTGATGGGAGCCTCGATATTTGTTTTAGGATCGCGATCAAAGGTAATTTCAATTGCATTTATGTCGGCTGTACCATTTTTTAAGGGGACTACAGCGGAGAAGTTATCTTTAGCTATAAGATCAATACTGTTTTTCTTTCCGTCTCGTACAGGAAGTCTAGCGAAATCGCTGAGTTGCTCATCCTTACTAATAATATCTGCATTTGTCCAAGAAGCATAAACTTGGTTCATAAGATCATTAGTGAGTGTAAAAGGTGTTGAATTATCTACAGAAGGGTCTTTAGCTTCTAAAATAACCGTAATAATACGGAACCCATTTTGAACTGTTGTAGCAGCAAAGCAGTCGACATAAAATGAAGTTGAACCAGTTTTAAGGCCATCTACACCGGCACGTGTTGTTGTAAACCCAGGCAACATTTGATTAGTATTTGCTAAAGTAGTTTCAGATTGACCTCCCTTATCAAATGGAAGTTCTGTTTTTTCGGTGATTTTCAATATTTCGGGATAATCTTTGAGGAGATGTGTACACATGATGGCAACATCTTGAGCACTCATTGTATTGGCATCATTTTCAGTAGATCCTGGATAAATATTTTCACCGAGCTCGCTGTTTGGGAGGCCAGAAGAAGTATAAAGCTTAGCATCTGTAATGCCCCATTCTTTCAATTGAGCCATCATCATATCAACAAATTTCGGTTCCGAACCAGCAATTTTTTCTGCCAAGGCTATAGCAGCGGAGTTAGCTGAGGGTAAAAGCAAGGCATTAAGTAAATCTTTAACCGTGACTTCAGTTCCCTCAGCAAGTGGGATATTACTTGCGTTGCTGTTCATTGTTAAATTATAAGCATAGTCAGAAATAGGTACTTTTGTATCCCAAGCAATTTTTTTCTCATCGACACTCTTATAAACCAAGTAGGCCGTTAAAAGTTTAGTGATTGAGGCGATGCGCGTGCTTGAATCCGTTGCATTTTGGCTATAAAGGATTTTACCACTGCTTGCATCTACGGCGATAGAAGATTTTGCTGCCACAGAAAAATCCTCAGCTTGAGCATTTATAGTAGCCAAAGGAGAGAATAAAAGCAGTAAGGAGAGGAAAGTGATTACGATTTTTTTCATGTTTCTATTTTATCATACCAGCGAAATAAGGTCTAATGTATTTCAAAAATAATATGTGTTAAACTCACACTAATAGATGCTTTAACAGCAAATCAATGGTTTCACGTAAAACATTTCTTCTCTTTTAGGAAAATCTATGCAAATATTTATTATTTTACAGAAGTAAATGAAGTTTACAGTATCGGTAAACTTCATTTACAATAGCTCTTTTTACCCTCTTAGATAGGCATGCAAGAAATATTTGCTAGACATTCTATTCTTTTTAATATATCATGATGGGGCATGAAAGGAGTAAAGATGAATTTAGCCACTATTTTAGTAGAGGAACGGAAGAAAAAAGGAGAAACGCAACAAAAAGTTGCTGATACACTCTATATCTCAAGACAATCCCTTTCCAACTGGGAGAACGGGAAAAACTTTCCAGATGTTCCGATGCTGATAGAACTAAGTAATTATTATGATTTTTCACTTGATATTATTAAAGGAGACCCGCAGTTTATGAAGAAAGTTAAGAAGGATTATGAGTTAATCAATACGAAGAAAGCGAACAAGAAGTACTCAATACTATTGATTATATTGACCAGCCTTATCCTCCTCTTATCATTATTACTCATTCCTTTATCTCAGAACAACGTAACTTTACTAAATGGTATTACAATAATTATCTTCCTCCTCTGCATTCTCCTTTTACATGTGACTGTAAGCTTTAATAAACTTGCTTATCAGCATTATAAAGGAATAATGGATTCTCCCCTTTGGGTGCCAAAAGCATTCGGTTATGGCCTCAGTATTAATCCCTATAATAAGATAGGGCGCATACTGACTATTGTTCTCGTAATTTTTTTAGATTTTTTATTTGTTGCCCTAATTATCGCTATTTTATTTTTCGGTTATCCTGCTACATCATTTATTCATTAACCCAGATATGAGGCAATTAAGCGCGCGTGTCAGTATAGAAAATGCAAAAAAATTTGTAAAGAAATACTTTTCTCTAAAATATGCAAAATAAAGTTGACAGAGTGTTGAAATTTTGATAAGATATTAAACGGTACTTTTTATATTTGGTCCTAATAAGGAGAACTTGTATAAGTTGCCAAACTTCTTGTCAGAACTTGGATTAAGCGACCATATACTGACATTCCAACTTTATAAAAAAACAGAAAGGATTGTTTATTCGTTTTATTTCGCTTTGCGGTTCTCCGTAAATAAAAGGGATAAGCAGACAGAAAAATGCCTACTATTAACCAATTGGTGCGTAAAGGTCGTCACTCTAAAGTGGAAAAATCTAACTCACCTGCATTGAACATCGGCTATAACAGTCGTAAAAAACTCCAAACTAAAGTAGCAAGCCCACAAAAACGTGGTGTTGCAACTCGTGTTGGAACAATGACTCCGAAAAAACCTAACTCAGCGCTCCGTAAATTCGCTCGTGTACGTTTGTCTAACCTTATCGAGGTTACAGCATACATCCCAGGTATCGGTCACAACTTGCAAGAACACAGCGTTGTACTTCTTCGTGGTGGTCGTGTAAAAGACTTGCCAGGGGTACGTTACCACATCGTTCGTGGTGCACTCGATACAGCTGGTGTAACAGATCGTAAACAAAGCCGTTCTAAATACGGTACTAAAAAACCAAAAGCGTAATTGAAAGGAGATAAGAAGAATGCGTAAAAATCGTGCCCCAAAACGTGAAGTTTTGGCAGATCCAATGTACAACTCAGTAGTAGTAACACGTCTTATCAACCGCGTTATGCTTGATGGTAAACGTGGCGTTTCTACAAATATCGTTTACGGAGCTTTCAAACAAATTGAAGAAGCTACTGGAAACAACCCACTTGAAGTTTTCGAAACAGCTATGGAAAATATCATGCCTGTTCTTGAAGTTCGCGCTCGTCGTGTTGGTGGTTCTAACTATCAAGTCCCAGTTGAAGTTCGTCCAGAACGTCGTACAACTCTCGGACTCCGTTGGTTGGTAACAATCGCTCGTAACCGTGGTGAACACACTATGCAAGACCGTCTTGCAAAAGAAATTCTTGATGCTGCAAACAACACAGGTGCTGCAGTTAAGAAACGTGAAGACACACACAAAATGGCAGAAGCAAACCGTGCGTTCGCTCACTTCCGTTGGTAAGAAGATGACCCTTGGTCATTATTCTAGAAAAAGCTTGACTTTATGGTCAAGTTTTTTTATTTTCAAAGATAAGAAAATAAAAAAATATACACATTTACATAACAAAAATATGAGAAAAAAGCTACAAAAAACACTTAAACACCTTGCAGATTTGATGAATTTGTAGTAAAATAAGGCGAAAACACTTTCAAACTTAAGGAGTATATTACACAATATGAAAAAATTGTCTAAAACCGCCTATGGCGGTGTCGCAGGGAAAGATTACCTCCCTTATGAAGATGGACGCAAAAAGAGTGCTGGCAACCCAGTTGTAATTGTTATTGGTATTATTTTGGCCATTCTTTTCGCAGCATCTACTGCCTATTCAGGAATGCGTGCTGGTTTAACAGTAGCTGCAGGTATCCCAGGGGCTATTCTTGGCTCAGGACTCTTGTCAATTTTTATCCGTAAAAATAACTTCCTGATGAAGAATATCCTCCAGTCAATGGCAACTGGTGGTGAGTCAATTGCCTCAGGTCTTATCTTTGTCTTACCAGCAGTTATCCTTATCGGACAACAAGTCTCTTTCTTTGAAGGTGTAATTGTTGGTGTTTCTGCGGTTCTTGTATCTCTTGGTATTTTGTCATTTGTTCAAGACTATCTCTTAGTTGAAGAACATGGCACACTTGTTTATCCCGAAGCAATGGCAATTTCGGAAACGCTTGTTGCTTCTTCAACAGGTGGTAACTCACTTAAATACATGGGTATCGGTTTTGGTGTTGGTGGTCTTATTACTGCATTCACTTCAGCAGTTTTTGGTGTTGTGAACAACGTTGTAAGCTATACAAACGAAACTTTCTACAAATGGAAACTTGAAATTGAAGTAAATCCAATGCTTGCTGCTATCGGCTTTATTGTTGGGCTTGAGGTTGCGGTAATGATGTTTGCAGGTTCAATCCTTGCTAACTTTGGTATCGCTCCATTGATTGGTTACTTCTCAGAAATGGCTGGAAACGGTCATCATGTTTGGAATGACTCATCTACTCCAATCCAAGCTATGAATTTTGCCGCAATCTCTGGATCATATGTTAAATACATTGGTGCGGGGATGATGATTTCAGGTGGTATGATTGGGGCAATCCGTCTTATCCCAACAATCATCAACTCTGTTAAAGCAACACTCGATGGACGTAAAAATGCCGAAGCTGGAGAACGTGATTCACTTGGTATCTTTGCTATCCTTATTGGTATTGTTGCAACATTTGTTGTTGGCTTCATTATCTCTGGTGGGAACATAGCCATGACTTTCCTTGCTGGTATTCTTTCAATCGTTCTTTCAATGTTATTCATCATCGTTGCAGGACGCTTGACAGGTACAATCGGTACATCTAACTTGCCAGTATCTGGTATGACAATTGCCTCACTTGTTATCCTGACTCTTGTTTTCTTGACAATGGGTTGGACATCAAGTGCAGACCTTAAATCACTCTTGCTCTTCGGTACCTTCATCGTTGTAGCGATTTCAGTAGCTGGTGGTTATACACAAGCTCAAAAAGTTACTTTCATCACTGGTGGTAATAAATATGAAGTACGTCGTTTCTTCCTTGTTGCTGCTGTTCTTGGTGTTGTAGTGGTAACAGGTGTTATCGTATTACTTCGTGATCAATTAGCTTTAACGGGTGATGCAGCTCAGTTCGCCTTACCACAAGCAAACTTGATGGCAACTTTGACTGATGGTATCATCGGTGGAGAACTTCCATGGCATATGATTATTGCTGGTATCGTGTTTGGTATTATCCTTTACATGATTAAAGTTCCAGTTATGACATTTGCGATTGGTTTCTACCTTCCAATTTCAACAACGTCAATTATTCTTATTGGTGCTTTAGTTCGTATTTTGGTGGAAGTTCTTGGTAAAAAAGATACAGAAGCTGTTCAAGAAGAACGTATGTCATCAGGTGTCTCTTTATCGTCAGGTTTAGTTGCCGGTGCATCAATTATTGGTTTGTTGGGTATTATCCTTCAAGTTTCAGGAGTCGTAACTCCAGGAACACCTACGGGATTTGTAGGTTCTAACGCCATGGCTTGGGTACTCATGGTTATCTTAATCATTGCGATTGTAGCACCATTGATGTCAATCAAGAAAGCTCCGGCTGCCGAGAAGTCAGATGAGTAATAAAAAGAAAAAAGATGATATTTCAGATGAAAATCTGAATATGATTTTCCGGAAAAAAGATAAAGTGTTATTTGAATGGCACGAAGGTCGGATTCGGATTTATAAAGATCAAAAACATTGGACACAAAATCTTATGCGTAAGATGGGGGCGAAAATACCTCAACGTACGTACATGTCTTTGGATGAATATGGTACACTTGTTTTTAGCATGATCGATGGTAAAACAACTGTAAAGGAAATAGGAGAAGCACTAAGTGCACAGCACGAGGAAGCCTCTCAACAACTCTATGAGCGTCTTTTCCTGTACCTTAATCATTTAGAATCTGTCGAAAGATGGATTGAGATTGTTGAAAAAGGGGAATAGTCTCCTTTTTCTTTTTTTGATAAAAATTTTTCATGAAGAAGAAGTAAGTCTTTTTGAAAAAAGCTTAAATTTTATTTAAAAATAGTTGAAAGATAAAAATAGAACTATAAAAACCTTTATTATTATGATATAATGGGGTGTAAAACTAAAAATTAATTAGGAGAAAACTATGGCTCGCGAATTTTCACTTGAAAATACTCGTAATATCGGTATCATGGCTCACGTCGATGCCGGTAAAACAACTACCACTGAACGTGTCCTTTACTATACTGGTAAAATTCACAAAATCGGTGAAACTCACGAAGGTGCATCACAAATGGACTGGATGGAGCAAGAACAAGAACGTGGTATCACTATCACTTCTGCTGCGACAACTGCCCAATGGAAAGGCAACCGTGTAAACATTATTGATACACCAGGTCACGTGGACTTCACAATCGAAGTACAACGTTCACTCCGTGTTCTTGACGGTGCAGTAACTGTACTTGATGCTCAATCAGGTGTTGAACCACAAACTGAAACAGTTTGGCGTCAAGCAACTGACTATGGAGTTCCACGTATCGTTTTTGCTAATAAAATGGATAAAATCGGTGCTGACTTCTTCTATTCACTTTCTACATTGCACGATCGTTTGGGCGCTAACGCTCATCCAATTCAAATCCCAATCGGAGCTGAAGAAGACTTCGTGGGTATCATTGACTTGGTAACTATGCGTGCTGAAATCTATACTAACGACCTTGGTACAGATATCCGTGACGAAGAAATCCCAGCAGAATACATGGAACAAGCTGAAGAATGGCGTACAAAACTCATCGAAGCTATCGCTGAAACAGACGAAGACTTGATGGAAAAATACTTTGCAGGTGAAGAAATCACTGAAGCAGAGTTGAAAGCTGCTATTCGTAAAGCAACAATCAACGTTGAATTCTACCCAATGCTTGCAGGTTCTGCCTTCAAGAACAAAGGTGTTCAAATGATGCTTGATGCGGTTATTGATTACCTCCCAAGCCCATTGGACATTCCTGCAATCAAAGGTGTTAACCCAGATACAGACGAAGAAGACGAACGCCCAGCATCTGATGATGCTCCATTTGCGGCTCTTGCCTTCAAGATCATGACTGACCCATTCGTTGGACGTCTTTCATTCTTCCGTGTTTACTCAGGTACATTGGATGCTGGTTCATACGTCTTGAATACTTCTAAAGGTAAACGTGAACGTATCGGACGTATCCTCCAAATGCACGCGAATACTCGTCAAGAAATCCAAACAGTTTATGCTGGTGATATCGCCGCTGCTGTTGGTTTGAAAAACACTACAACTGGTGACTCATTGACTGACGAAAAAGCACGTATCATCCTTGAGTCTATCGAAGTTCCAGAACCAGTTATTCAACTTTCTGTTGAACCTAAATCAAAAGCTGACCAAGATAAAATGGGTGTTGCCCTTACTAAATTGGCTGAAGAAGATCCAACATTCCGCGTTGAAACAAACGTTGAAACTGGTGAAACAGTTATCTCTGGTATGGGTGAGCTTCACCTTGATGTCCTTGTTGACCGTATGAAACGTGAATTCAAAGTTGAAGCTAACGTTGGTGCGCCTCAAGTATCATACCGTGAAACATTCCGTGCACCTACTCAAGCACGTGGATTCTTCAAACGTCAATCAGGTGGTAAAGGTCAATACGGTGACGTATGGATCGAATTCACACCGAACGAAGAAGGTGCTGGTTTCGAGTTTGAAAATGCTATCGTCGGTGGTGTGGTTCCACGTGAATTCGTACCAGCCGTTGAAAAAGGTTTGGTAGAAACTATGGCTAACGGTGTCCTTGCTGGTTACCCAATGGTTGATATTAAAGCTAAGCTTTATGATGGTTCATATCACGATGTCGATTCATCAGAAACTGCCTTCAAGGTTGCGGCTTCACTCGCTATGAAAGAAGCTGCTAAGACTGCACAACCTGCAATCCTTGAACCAATGATGAAAGTTGTCATCACAGTTCCTGAAGAAAACCTCGGAGATGTTATGGGTCACGTAACAGCTCGTCGTGGACGTGTAAACAGCATGGAAGCACATGGTAAATCACAAATCGTTAATGCATTTGTACCACTTGCTGAAATGTTTGGTTATGCAACTACTCTTCGTTCATCTTCACAAGGTCGTGGTACATTCATGATGACATTTGACCACTACGAAGATGTACCTAAATCAGTACAAGAAGAAATTATCAAGAAAAACGGTCGCGGTGGCGATGCTGAATAATCTTTGATTATTTCAACTAATAAAAAAGCAATATCTTTAAGGTATTGTTTTTTTTATTTTTAATTATTCGAGAATATATCCCAGATGCTGTAATTTTTATTATTAAATTTGAATGCTTTGCTTGATTGTTCGGTTTTTCTACGTTATAATTAAACCAACAAAAAGAAAAGGGTGATTAATATGAAAAGAAACGAACGTTTAGTGGACTTTACTAATTTTTTATTGAACAGACCCAATAGAATGTTGAATCTGAACGAAATTAGTAAACGCTATGAAGTAGCCAAATCCTCGATTTCTGAAGATCTTGTTTTTATTAAGCGTGTCTTTGAAGATCAAAATATTGGAATTGTCGAAACTTTTCCTGGAAGTTTAGGAGGCGTACGTTTCACACCCTATATATCTGATGAAGTTTCTCGGGATCGTGCGTTGGAACTTGCGGACCTTTTGCGTGAAGAAAACCGTATTTTACCTGGAGGTTATATATATCTTTCTGATATTTTAGGTCACCCTGCTAATCTAAAAAAAATTGGTCAAATTATTGCTCATGAGTATTGTGATAAACAAATTGATGTCGTGATGACAATTGCGACAAAAGGAATTCCGATTGCACAGTCTGTAGCGGAAATTTTAGATGTTCCTTTTGTTATTGTTCGACGTGATCCTAAAGTTACAGAAGGGGCAACTTTGAACGTGAATTATATGTCAGGTTCAAGCAGCCGTGTTGAAAATATGACACTTTCTAAGCGGAGTTTATCGATTGGCCAAAGTGTATTGATTGTAGACGACTTTATGAAAGGAGCTGGAACAATTAATGGCATGAAGAGTCTTGTTCACGAATTTGATTGTTTCTTATCTGGTGTGGCTGTCTTTCTGGAAGGACCTTTCAAGGGAGAGCGGTTGGTAGATGATTATAAATCAATCCTCAAGGTAGATCAGATAGATGTTGCCCAGCGGACGATTGAAGTAGAGCTAGGTAATATATTTGAAGAGAAATAAAGCAAACAAGCAAGGTGTTATTGATTTAAGCTTTGATATCGTATTGTTACTAAAGTCACTATTTGCCTTAGGCGAAGTTCTTGGTGGTATTTTTCTTTTCTTTATTACACCTGAGCGCATGTCTGGTATTGTGGGCTGGTTTACTCGAGGAGAATTAAAAGAAGATCCAAGCGACTTTATAGCTCATCTCTTATTAAATTTGGGGCAGCATTTTACTGTTAGTACACAATACCTTGCTGCTGTTTATCTTCTAGTACATGGTTTAATCAAGCTTGTAACTTTGGTGCTTTTATGGAAAAAGATTCTTTGGGCGTATCCATTATCGATTTTGGTTTTTTTAGGCTTTATTGTTTACCAACTGGCGGAGTATTTGCAACATCATTCTAATTTTATGCTTTTTGTCTCAGTTTTTGATGTTTTGCTGATTCTCCTTACCTACCTAGAATATAAAAATATGAAAAAAACTTTGTCTAGATAGACAAAGTTTTTTTATTAGTTAAGGGTAGAAATTTTATTAATTGGCCACACACGGAACATGGTTCGCCCAACAATATCAGAACGTTTAAAGGTTCCTACTGCTCGACTGTCTCTGGACACAATACGGTTATCCCCTAAGAGAAGATACTCTCCCTCAGGTACTTTAATCGTAAAGGTTGGATTGCCTGTTGCATCTGTGGTAAAGGCTTGAGCTTGTTGCGCAAGTTGAACAAAGTAAGCGCGGTTGGCTTCAGAGAGTTCAGAAGTCAAAGCGTAATTTTGATAAGTCTTTTCGAGTTCATTATTAGAAAGCTGTTTTTTAAAGTCTGCCAAATAGGGCTCATCAGTTTTCTTTCCATTGATGTAAAGTTGATCTTTATCAAATTTAATCTCATCACCCGGCATACCAACCACACGCTTTACAACGTCTTTTGTTTCGGTTTGCCCATTTACTGTTTCTGTTTCTTTAGCAACTACGATATCAAAGCGGTTAATGCTTGCAGTTTTAATAAGAACCAGGCGTTGTTTATCAGCTAAGTTTGGATCCATTGAATGACCATCAACAACGACAAGTGACCAGATAAAGATACGTGAGAGGATTGCGATAGTGATAATTGCGAGAAAGATGCCCCATTCTTTGATGAATCGTGTGAAGGCATTGGGTTGTTTGTTTTGTGTGGTATTTTCCATATTTAACTTTCTATATTTGAGCTATGTTTATTGCTTTCTTAGTGTTAGCAAAATGTAATTTTGCATATCTTTTCAAGGATTCAGGATCGTTTTGACGTATTAGCTTTGCAGCTACTTGGTCAGAAGCTGCTCCGGCGCCGCTTGGTAACTTATACCCTGCTTCTAGAGAAAGAGCTTTGAGATTTTCTAGAAAGAGGTAGCGGGCAATAATAGAGCTGCAAGCAACGGCTAAGAATTGGTCCTCAGCCTTAGGTAAAAGGGTAACTTTACCGTTCACTTTATTTTGCTCGGTTAATAAATATTTTTGGTAATTTTTTTCAGTCGTAAAGGCATCAACAATTATATATTCAATACTTTCTGAAACACGTTTTTCGAGGAGATAAATAGCCTGGTTATGCAAGGCTACTTTGATACTTACAGCATTGTAACCTGAATCAATGACTTGGTTATATTTTGTGGGTTCAACAATCAAAGGCACATGTGTGATATTCTCCATTAATTGAGGAGCAATTTGATAGATTTTTTCATCGGTAACTTTTTTAGAATCGGCGACACCGAGCTTCTTTAATAAAAGTACATCTTCAGTATTGACAAAACTTGCCACAACGACTAAGGGACCAAAATATGAACCATTGCCGACTTCATCGGTACCGATTATGTTCTCTTGTTGCTGTGGACGTGATGAAGCAGTATGCCCAAATTGTTGAGCAATACGTTCAGCATCCTCTCCTTGAAAGACAACTTTTCCTGACGTATATACAGAAATAGTAGCTTTAGGTAGCTTTGCATAAAAAACAATATATTGGTTTTTTGATGCCGTCTTATATTTGTCGAACTTAAGAATAAGTCTATCTAACATTTTGGAGTCTAAAGTAAGAACTACATTCATGGTAATAGTTTAACATAAAAGCAAAAAAATTAAAAATGAATCTTGACAAGACTTGACATATGTGGTATTATGATAAACGGTATTGTTTACCCCATTTTTGTGGCCCCGGAAACCCAAAAATATTTGCAGGACTCTTACACCTGCCGTAAACAAATTCTAAGTAAAGGAAACTTAACCCAAATGATGAAAACAACATTCATGGCTAACGCTTCAAACGTTGACCGTAAATGGTACGTGGTTGACGCAACTGATGTACCTCTTGGTCGTTTGTCAGCTGTAGTTGCTAGCGTGCTTCGCGGTAAAAACAAACCAACTTTCACTCCTCACACAGATACAGGTGATTTCGTTATCGTTATCAATGCTGATAAAGTAAAACTTACTGGTAAAAAAGCAACTGATAAAGTTTACTACCGTCACAGCCTTCACCCAGGTGGATTGAAATCAATCACTGCTGGTGAACTCCGTGAGAAAAACGCTGTACGTTTGATTGAAAAATCAGTTAAAGGTATGCTTCCACACAACACTCTTGGACGTGCTCAAGGCATGAAACTTAAAGTGTTTGTTGGTGGTGAACACACACACGCAGCACAAAAACCTGAAGTTCTTGATATTTCAGGTCTTATCTAAGGAGGGAACGCACTAAATGGCACAAGTACAATATGCTGGCACAGGACGCCGTAAAAATTCAGTTGCTCGTGTACGTCTCGTACCCGGCACAGGTAAAATCGTAATTAACAAACGTGATGTAGAAGACTACATCCCACAAGCAGCACTTCGCCTTGTTATCAACCAACCATTTGCAGCTACACAAACTGAAGGTAGCTACGACACACTCGTAAACGTAAACGGTGGTGGTGTATCAGGTCAATCAGGAGCTATCCGTCACGGTATCGCTCGTGCATTGCTTGAAGTGGATCCAGACTTCCGTGGTGCTTTGAAACGCGCTGGCTTGCTTACACGTGATGCTCGTATGGTTGAACGTAAAAAAGCTGGTCTTAAGAAAGCCCGTAAAGCTTCACAATTCTCAAAACGTTAATCTGTTTCAGATATATCAACGTTTCGAACAATTATTTGGTGGAGATTGGTGTAACATTCAATCTGCCTCATATAAATATCAAAAAGACACCAGAAGAATTCTGGTGTCTTTTTGATATTTATTGTAGCAGCTCCATTTAAGTAATATTTATCATAAAGACCGTCTTAAATACGAATACTAAGAGCGGAGTAAGATTGTGAAAAGTAAAAATACCCCTAGGAAGGGGCTCTATCTTTAAGATTAGTATTCAATTGATTTAATCTTTTCGTTTGACTCTAAAAGAGTTACCAGTGATGCTAGTTCATAAGTTTTGGGTAAGCTCAGATATAGATCAGTTTTCAAACAATTATTTGATTTTTTTTCAACTTTTATACTCAGAATTTTAATATGTTCATTTTTCATTTGTTTTTGCAACAGGCGAAGACCTTCAATATCTTCTAATTGAACAATAAGATGATTGCTTGTTGCTGTTTTTATCCACCGATAATTTTGATGTAAAATAATTTGAAAAAGTAAAATGAGTAAAGTAGCTACAATACCTATAAAATATAGTCCAGAACCAATAGCCATCCCAATACCAGAAGTTGCCCAAATGCCAGCAGCGGTGGTTAAACCTCGAACGGATTGATTGTGAACAAAGATCAGTCCTGCTCCTAAAAAACCAATTCCGCTTACAATTTGAGCAGCAATTCTGGAAGGATCAAGGTTGATCCCATGAGTGCTAATGATGTCCATAAAGCCGTATTTTGAGACGATAATCATCAAGGCAGCGCTCAAAGAAACAATTAAATGAGTACGTGTTCCAGCATTTTTATAACGGCTATTTCTTTCATAACCAATAGCATAGCCACAAATTCCTGCTAATATTAAACGAATCAACCAATCAATTTGTGTTAAGAAAGTAATTTGCATAAAAATTCCTCCTTGTCATTTAAAACCTACCTTACATTATATCGCTATTTTAATAAGAAAAACAGTAACTTTTATAAAAAAAGAATAAATTATATTGGACTAAATAATATATAATAGTATATTCTCTGTAGAGGCGGAAAGTTCAATCGTTTTTTACACAATAGTACATTAATGTCTAGCACACGTTCAATATTCAATCAATTTTGGTATAATTGGATGAACAATATTATTTTATAGAGGATTATTTTAGGGAGAAATATTTTATGTCACTTGCGACAATTTATAGCTTTATTGGAACACTGATAACGATTAACACGGTGCTTGCCCTTGTGACGATTTTTCGTAAACCGAGGTCTATTGCCAGTATTTTGGCCTGGTTTATGTTCTTAGTTTTTTTACCAGGTATTGGATTTCTTGGCTATCTTTTCCTAGGACGAGGGCTTGATCGAACAACAACACGTCGTTTTGAAGAAGAAAACAAATACAACCTGTCCATTCTTGGCCAAAGAGTTCATGAAAACAATGAAAAATTTGGTCCCAAAGATATGACACCCCACGAAAAATTACTTAAAAGATATTTTAATAATATGGAACGAACACCGCTTTGTCGTGGGAATAATGTACAATTTTATCTAAATGGTGAAGATAAATTTTCAGCTTTGTTTGAAGATATAAAAAATGCCAAAGACAATATTCATGTAGAATACTATGCATTTTTTAATGACAAAATTGGAACTGCTTTTCGTGATCATTTGATTACGAAAGCTAAAGAAGGTGTTGAAGTAAGGGTGGTTTACGACCCATGGGGAGGAAAAACGAAAAAAGATTTCTTTAAACCATTAGAGGAAGTCGGTGGGAAAGTTACAGCCTTTATCACTTCGCGTAATGCACTAATGAAAACGCGGCTTAACTATCATTTACACCGTAAAATCGTAGTGATAGATGGTCAAATTGGCTGGACCGGTGGTTTTAATGTTGGTGATCAATATATTTACAATAGTAAAAAGTTTGGTTTCTGGCGTGATACACATGGCAGAATTGTTGGTACAGCAGCTTTCGGTCTTCAAGAAACGTTTATTCGAGATTGGAATGTTTCCGTTAAAGACCCTCGAGAGAAACTTGAACGAAAAGATACATATTTTGTGGTACCAGAAGAAGAGGGGAACATTGATATCCAGATTGTGGCTAACGGTCCAGAAAATGATAATAAAACCTTAAGAACAGGTTTTATTAAAATGATTATGGATGCAGAAGACTATATTTGGCTTCAATCACCTTATTTGATACCTGACGACTCTATGATAACGGCACTTATTGCAGCGGCGAATTCTGGTGTTGATGTAAGGATAATGATTCCCGATATGCCTGATCATCCGTTTATTTTTCGAGCAACGCAGTATTACGCAAATTATCTGCATAAACAAGGCGTAAAAATATACAATTATACAAATGGCTTTATACATTCTAAAACTCTTGTAATGGATGGAAAATTAGGTGTTTTTGGTACAACTAATCAAGATATACGCAGTTATGAATTAAATTTTGAGATAAGTGCTTTTTGCTATGATGAAGGAGTAGCAGAGGAGATGAGAAAGACTTTTGAGGCAGATTTGAGAGATTCAAGTCTACTTACAGATGAAGAAATTGCGCAACAATCCCTCTGGCTTAAAATCAAGCAAAACTTTTCACGATTATTGAGTCCAATATTATAGAATAAAAAAACCAGACACAATGGTGTCTGTTTTTTTATAGTGATTAAACGTGACAACGGCGGGGTTTTCCGAACGAGTGTAAAAAAAAGGGAGAAAAATCACAGTTTATTCTTGACAGAACAA